>JARHVA010005002.1:735000-775000 GCA_037957365.1 Torreya grandis
ACACTGTTAGGATAGGATATCCTTGATTGGGAAGATAAAGTCTAATAGTTTGGTTAGGATCCAAGTTATTACATATTTAAACTTGAGAACTATGTCCCAAAGAAGGGAAGGCCCTTGAGAAGGTGCCAATAAATTTTATCAGCAAGGGCTTGACCATTGAGTAACATAGAACATAATCCTAGTCCCCCTTCATGCTTGGGAAGACAAAAAGTTACATAGGATACCAATGACCATTTTCTATCTAGATTAGGGCCTTTCCATAAGAACTTTTTATAGATCTAATATATTGATTTGTAAGTACATTTAGGCATATTTGGAATAGAAGAGAATTAAATGGGAACAACTTGAAGCACACTTTTTATAAGAGTAATTCTACCTCCCATGAAGATCCATTCATGAGTTCAAATTGAAAATTTAGTCTTTAACCTATCCAATATCCATCCCTAATATGAAAGTTTACATTCCATGATTTGGAGACTAAGATGAAGAACTAGAAGAAGGGATCTTTAAAATCATAGCTTGTTCAAAATTGAGACTTTTGCCTAGGAGAAGTGTGGAAGAAAAATATTATAGATTTTTCTTTGTTGATAACCTACCCCGTAGCTTTGCTAAACAAATTTAGATAGTTTCTAAATCTCATAACCTATTGATTAGTAGTTTTCCCCATGAGAAAGGTATCATCCAAAAAATATGTATGAGATAAGGTTTTAGCTCCCTAGGTAATAGTAATGCCTTTGATGAGTTTATCATTCTTGGCTTTAGATAAAAATCTACCTAGACATTCAGCAAGAATGATGAATAAATAGGGAGATAGAGGATCTCCCTAACAGATGCCATGAGTAGTAAAAAAAATTTCTTAAGTGTGCCATTAATAATCATTGAGAAGGAAATAGAGTTAATGTAAACTTTAACTCGAGAACAAAATCCTCAAAAAAATAAATTTCTAAAGTAGACTTAAAAGGAAATATCAATCAACCCTGTCAAAGGCTATAAAGTTCTAGCCTTATAAACATAGCAAAATTATTTTGAATTTGCATGGAATAAAGAGTTTATTGAGCAATATGATCTCATCCAAAATTTATCTAACAACAAAATATCCACCTTGTTTTGGGGATATAATTTTGTAGAGAATAGGTTTTAACCTATAGGCCATAATCTTGAAAATAATTTTATACACCACATTGCATAGAGCAATTGGTCTGAATCCTAAGATATTCATGACATCCTGAGCCTTAGAAATTAATGAAATATAAGTTATGTTTATTTTTTTGAGAATGGTTTTAGCTTCCCTATATTATTTACTACATGCAAGAGGTCATGATGAAATAGATCCCAAAATTCCTGATAAAACTTAGCTAAAAAACCATTAGGGCCTGGGTCTTATCCTCTTTGAATGCTAAAAATAACCTTCTTGAGTTTCTCTAAAGAAATATTCATAGAGAGGGAGTTTTTGTTTGAATCTAAGATAATTAAAGTAATTCCCCAAATATTTTATGCTGGGAATCCAAGTCCAAAGGAATTGAAAAAAATAATTTAGAGAAAACATTGAAGGCTAAGCCTGATAAACCTTCAGATGAAAAAACTTGTGACAAATCTTCTACTTCTAGGGAACAAATGTGATTATAAGATATATGTTTGAGGAGGGATTTGAAGAAAAAATCCATGTTTTTATCCCCTTTCGATAGTTAAGAAACTATCTCCTTTTTCCTTTACATAATTTCCTTTCTGAGATTACACTCCTCCATCTGACTTGATAAAGCCAACTCTTCCTTTTTGAGGTTCTCAAATAAGCCTCCTAGTCGAATTGCTTCATTAGCTTTCTCCATCTTGTCACTAATTTGCCACTACTTGAATTTAACATTCCCAAAATCCTCCCAGTTCCATTTCCTTAATTAAGCTTTGAGGAGTTGAGATTTTTGGAAAAAGGTGTACATGTTTGTACCATGATGTGGTTGTCCCTCCTTCCACCATTGATTAATTTTGTTTCTAAAATATTCATGGTGTAACCACATGAGATGAAAAAAAAAGGATTTTTAGGATGAGGATAGTCCCATATTTCTATCATAATGGTCTAATGATCTAACCCAAGATTATTAAGTATTATAGCTTTCAAAATTTGACCCTAAGAGAGAAAATCATCAGACAAGAGAAACCTATCCAATCTTGCACAGATTCTATCCTTGCCCATTCTTCTTTTCAACCACATCATCAATCTATTGTTAGTTTTAATATCCATGAGATTGAAAGGTGTTATATAATCTAGCATGAGATGGGAGCTAGGTTCAAGTTTTCTAACACATCTGATCTTTTCCTCTAAGGACAAGATAGAGTTATAATCTCATCCAACTAGTTGCTTAGCATAGGGAAAGAGATGGATAATTTAATTCAAGATTTTCCATTATATTTTTTCTCCTCCATATTAGGATATAGGTAAATATTTATGAATAATATGGGTTGCTTGGAATTTCTACTTTGGATTAAAATAGCCAAAATGCCATCTATAGAATAGGAGGTGAGCACTATAGTGTCCTTAGGGTTCCATAAGTAGCCTATACCTTTGGATGCCCTAATAGCGTCATTGGAGAGAAAAGAAGTATTTGGCCAAATTTTATTCACAATAAGGTGTATATTGTTACTGGTGACTTTAGTTTATTATAGAAAGAACATCTGACGGTGATGAGATCTCACTATTCTACCAATTTCATTATGTTTCAAAGGGCACCCTTTAATCCCTCTTATATTCCAAGAGATGCACACAATGATTAACTATTTTTATACATTTGGAAAATATATTTAACCTTTATTGATGCCAAAAAAAAATTCACCCTCCATTTTAATGTGAATAGCTAAAGATTTCCTACATTCTTTTTTATTAGAATCCATCTTGAGCTTCTTGCTTGAGGATTGGTTGATTCTGTTAGGTTTGGTAAGAAGAGGAAACTCTAAAAATTTAAAATATAAGACCAATGAATGCATAGGATATTTATCCCTTTGAGAGTGCATTTGATCCTTGAGGTTTATATATTTCCAATTTGTGCTTCTTGACATGTTTATTTAATTATAGGAGTCTACCTCCCTTAACATCAATATCAATATTAGTTAAATACGAAGCAAGGCTAATGTTATGTTCATCATGAATCTCTTTTGTAAATAAAGTCTCAGGGGTCTCTATGTCTATTAACTTGGTCCCTTCTTTAGAATATTTGTCATTAGCCAGAACAAAAAATTTATTATTAGAGGGAAATGGTTTGGAAGATGTTTTGTTGATTTTGAATGACTGCTTCTTTTTAGGTTCTTGAAATCCATCTTGGTTGGGGACTTCAGTGAGACCCTCGAGTAATTAAAGTTTATAGAATTTACCCAAATTCCCATAATCATGGTATATTTTACACCTAAAATGGATATTTTCATAATCCACATCTTATTTTTAGACTCCATCCCCAAATTACGATGTAACATTTCTGGGTAATGGGTTATCCAAATTAACTAAGACATAAATCCTAGCATAAATGATGTGTTCAAACCTAAAAATGCTATCCATAGTAAGAATATGTGATCCAAGTGTGTTGCAAATCATAGATAGGGTAAATGGGGTCAAAACCTCAATAGGCAACCCAAAGAGTTTGATCCATACTGGGGTAACTAAAAGGATATCTTCCTCTGCTCAAAACAAGGGGTGCCATAATTTCATGAAAAGTCCTACTCATCCCAAAAGCATGGTCCCCCTTGAAATATTCACTCCATATACTCCTCACATGTAAAATAAAGTACGTAGTTATTAGGGTATACCAAGGACTGAAGCTCCCCATTAGTGATCCATTACTTGTTATCCTAGGTTTTGAGGGTTTGTAGATATGGCCAGTATCCCATAAAATGGAATATCAATGTCTTTCTTTCCAATTGTTTTACTCTATTTTTGACCTCAAACTATTGGAGATGAACTATTGGAGATCCATCCACAGCCTTCATACATCTTATTTTCATTTTCCTAGGGTCAAGTTTGGGCATTTTCAAGGCCCAAACCTAAAAAATATTACCTCTGTTAACATTGCTCAACTTAGAATTCTTCTAAATAGCTTATTTAAAGATAAATTTCCTAGGGTTTGTTTCCATGGATCTCGCTCAGAATGAAATCATTTATGTATTCTCCTTGTTCATATTTCATGTTTATATTAGTTTTACACTCTTCCTAGTGGTCCCCTAAACACCTTAATTAATTTTAAATATATTTTCTTATCATGATTTATCACTAATATTGGACCACTTTATATATTTGAGTGTATTATGTCTCTTCACCAAACAAAATATGAGCATTTCCATGGTTATATTCTAATATTTGAGTCTATAATGAGTTATTTGATATATCAACCAAAGGATCTTTAGAAATAATATATTTTTAATATAAATTTCTTACCTACCCTTAAAAATAAAGTGATTTATCATGTTTAATATTCTTTCAAATGTCTTTGATATAAATTTATGGTTCTTGATGATAAATTTTTACAATAACATGTGCTTGAATATGACACTCATGCTTCACATTATGTAATGATTTCTATCATTCCAATCCTAAACCCTTGGATAATTATCAAAATACACCTAAAAAAACTCATAGACCTTCCCTTACTAGATCATGAAAATTTAAAAAATTGAAGGAAAGTCAAAGTACGACATTAATGAGGTTACTTGATATGAATATAATTATTTTACCTACTATTAAGCATTATGATTGGATTTATTTTCAAAAAAACATTTAATATTTTTTTAATATCATCTAATTAATGGTCATCCAATGCATAGGTGTCATGATTTGAAACATAAAACTCAAAATCTTATTCAGAGATGTGACTTTACATTAGATATATTTTTTACAAAACCATGTGTCTTAATCATATCTTATAATAATGTGAAACCTACTTCATATGATGTGCCACCTACTAAGAAAGAGGTGCCCAATAACAAAAATCTTTAAAAAAAACTATTGTGTAATAAAACACCTAAGCATAATAATATGCCAATCCTAATTCTGAAGCATCCCATAGATACTCAAATTTGATAAGTATAATGTATTTTCATAAGTGTGTATATGGAAAAATAAAGACAAATAATCATGATAGATTACAAATCTATATTCAATTGGTGTAATTTTATTTTCCTTAAGACAATTGGATATGATATAGAATATCTAACACAATTATTCATTTAAATTCTTCAAAAAAAAAGTAACAAGGGATGTATTAAAATTCTTATATCTATTAGTCTCAGATTTATCACACATTATTATATGCAATGAAATATTTACTTTAGTATAATGATATCTTAGGAATTAAATGGTTACAAATTATGAAATAAATAACTAAAAGTACATAAAAGTATATTATATTCAAATATGAAGGCAATAAATTTAACATGTAAAGAAATAGAATGTTGGGCCCCTTATTTCAGTAAGGATTCACACCAACTCGACATCCACTTCAGTGTTAGGTGATCATTTTACATGATGATGACATTTTATCATTTTGGTGCCAGTTAGAGGGTTCATCACATACCTTTCACCATCTAACATGTAACTAACTAGTTCCTAGATCTTCAAGTCATCTTCTAGGATTGGCGATATGTGGCAACTACAGCATGAAGATCATAAGGAGATGGAGGTAGTAGGAATGTTCACTAGGGCTCCAGATTGGCACTCAATGTGTGCATTCCAACTTGAAAAAGATGTACCTAAAGATATTCAAAAGGATCTCAAACTAATCGATACAAGGGGAGAATAAAAATAGTTTAGTGAAGATTTGGTGAATTGATTTAAGAGTTTTTATATACATTTGTTTATATCCATTAAAATGTATGAATAGTTGGACACTATGAAGTCTCCATTTTTAAGCACCCAATATCATCTATGAGCCTCTAGGTCATTAGGTAGAAGGAATTGAACATATATTCTACTATGGACTGTATATTTTATTTGAATAAATATTAGTGATGAATAGCATTGCACTTACATAATATATCTAGTTTGTGCATCTTTATATTATGATTTTAATGTGAGATGATTGTAATGTTATAATTTGATTTCATTTATGTTAAGAATGTTTTTTAGGAGCTTATGGATCATGTCATTAATGGATTCCCTATGATAAATGATGACATCAATTGTAACTAGAATAAATACTAAGTGTGGAGATCTAATGCCAAATGTTTCATCCCTTGCTAGAAGCATGAGCTTGGTATGAGCACTTAAAATGAAAGCATCCCTTGACCCTGTAAGCACCAACATGATGCTAAGATTAGTTTAATAAAGCCTTGTACCCATATTACTCTAGGATTAGTCCACCAAAAGGCTTTCACCTATAGTCCACTAGGCTTAGCCCATGAAAGGCTTACACCTATGGATCTACTTAAAGCCTTCTTTGAATTTACCAAGTACCACAATTAATGACTTGTTCCATGGCACAAATATCCCAATGTAGGCCTTGGTTATTTCTCAGTTACACTTAGGGTGAGTGCATAAGGCTTGTGTCTTATGTGAATTAATGTTAGCATAGTCTAGTGTAAATGTTGAGTGCAAATAGAATATCTCATGTTTGTGCCTAGTTTTAATAATCCAAAAACCAACTAAGATAACTGTGTTCACCATTTTATATAATATTTTTGGTTCCCTTTCTAGGACCCATGTTTAATTTTGTTTTTTTAATGGTGCAGAAGAATAATGTACTAACTTTCCCTTGAAAACATCAAGTATTAATTACAACAAGTGGAAGATAGCTTCATGGTGAAGCATCCAACCTGCAAGGGATAGAAGTTGAGAAAATGGGTTTAGAACAACCTCTATTATTCTTTATTAAAAGTATTTTTTTATGATGTTTTTGAGAATGTGTATTGGTGGTTGGATTCATATTCAACCCATAAACAAAGAGGCTATACGCAATGATATGAATAGATGAAGGAATGCCTAGAGAGGCATGAGACCTTAATTTCTACTTAGACTTGAGAATTTTTTAAATGGTGGTAAGGAGTACTAAATAGATACATAACTGAGTTTGTAGTCTCAACATACTCATGCCTTGAGTAAGTAGAGTACCATTTCGTTCATGAATCTAGAGGCATGTTTGTGAAGGAATTTGATGCAAAGCTCAAAAATATAATGGCTAACTACATATTTGAAACTTTGGGAAGGCTAATGTCATTTCACGTATATGCAATGTAGAGGAGGAAAATGGGATGTGTAAGTAAATTATAATGTAAGGGAATGTGTAAATTGACACTTGAGAGCTCAGAAGATAGACCTATAATAAGAGATAATTCAAAATGGTGAACGATTTAGAACCTAGAGGTGCTGAGAGTACCCATACAAGTGGAAAGGGTATGGAGAAGGATGTATTGAAATATAATAATGTGAGGATGAGAGATATAATAAAGTGATGGATTGAGATCAACACTTGATAGGTGTACAATTTGCTAGGTTTCTATAGAATTTGATGGATGAAGATACACTTGACATGCTTACCCCCTTTGAACATATGGTACATGCTCACACACTAGATCCCCCACTTGAATAAATCATATAAGTAATACTTAACTCTATTTATGATATAGATCTTCAATGTCTTATATATTTGGAGGCACCTTTATGATTGAATAGATTATTCCATACAAGGAGGTGAAAGTAACTGCTTCTAGACCATTGGCACTATCTCACCACAATAAAACTTGAGTGAAAGCATACCAACTTAGTTGATGTCAAAAACACAAAGTGGTAAAAACCTAAAATAAGTATTATGATGCCTCAAGTAAGTATCATAGTGCCATTGACATCAACTACACTAGTAATAATGAAAGGACTGACACCTAACCTAGTGCATGGAGGCATTGAAGGCCCACCACTAAGACAGACACTGAGGGGAAAAATACCCAAGATACTTGATGCCCCCATACAACCAATCTAGTATGAAATGGCCATATACTTTCTAGAGCATCATTGTGTAGATAATGTCATAAATCATGTCTTATAGTGTGAACTACAGTGGCATACATGAGGCATAACCTAATTAGAGAGTAAGACAACCCAATTTATGACCACTCTACTTCATCAAACTCATATCTGGTATAGAAAATATGATCATAACCAGTCTATGGTTGGATATAACACCCTAAAGGATGCATTCCTAAAGGAATTTAAAATTTTGGAGTTTGAATAATAGAGCATTGTCATGCTAAAAGAGATTACCCAAGGACCCTGAGATTGTGTACACATGTACAATGCAAGGTTCAAAACTCTCTTGACAAAGTTTTCATATGATATTCACCCTTCTTATCATACACAATGGTTTATTGGAGGATTTCTAGTTTTATTTCAAAGTGTGCTTTGCATGAAGACTTTTATAGACCCTTATGAGGTACTTAAAGCTATAATTAGAGTTGAGGTAGTCAAAAGTGTAGATACCAAGATAAGCCCATTTATGGATGTAAATATTACATATATGGCCTCCTAGCTCTAAAATCTTACCACTAGCTCATCACATGATGCTCAAAGTGGACTATGGTGCACTAACTACAAATTAGAAGGCCATAATAGGACTAACTTCACATGAAGGAATGTTTTCACTTTGTTTCTAAGTTAAGATGTATTCCAAGAGGCACATGATGTCCAAAACTAACCTTTATAAAATATGCCATCCAAGTGAACATAACCATCTATTGTTAGTTTTATGATGCCTACACCCATACAACTATTGATTGCTAGGTGATTGATGAAATGTGTGAGAACACAGAAAGAGGTGCAAAAAAGACCACTATAGTAGTCAAAGGGTAGGTTAACCAAGGAAATTAAGTCAAGGTCAATATAATACAATATTTTTGATGCAACAAGGCATCAAAGAGAGGTGGAGGATATGGTAGTGGATGTTTCCCATTGTGCTCATATTATAAGTGTGGTTTGATATAACAATATTAGCATGACTGTACTACACATCTTATGTGTCGGTATTGTCGAGGGTCCCATAAGATCAAAAAATGACATAAATTTTAGAAAACATTGACCCAAGGTAGGATTAGCATAGACAAGGATGCAAGAATAATTAGGCATGATCTAAAAATGAAAAAATATACACCAAAGGCATAACTGACCCACATAAAGATAGTTAAAGTGCAGGTGACTACTCGTAGTGGATTCACCACTCAACTACCAATTGCACCTATACCTGACTTAGGCTTAAAATATGAGGATAAGGGTTATATTGAGTGTATAACGTGGCCTAAACCAAAATTTACACCATACCTAGACCTAACATGCTAGAAAAATGTATTGCAGTAGGCTATGAGTGTCATCCAAAACTTGCAAGGGGAACTCTAATTAATGCATGACCTAGAAGTGTAGGTTGATACCTCTTGAAAGAAGAATGATAGCTAGGAACTAGAGATGTAACGACTAACTAGGATCTTTCACATCATCCAGATAGAAGGAATGCTATCACTATTTAAGAACTTACTCCTAGAGCATATAGTTCAAAATCAAGTTGAGGTCTATATGTCATGTATAGAGAGGGCACAAGACCTTTTCTAGACATAAAATGTAGAGAATTACCAAGTACTCCTTGTAGATGTCATTATTTATGGATGGTATGTTTTTGAGGTGCTTGTAGACACATACACTGAGGTCAACATCCTAACCAATAATGCGTAGGATAAAATGGGTAAACCAACCTTGAGGCCTTCCCCTCATGTACTTTTCATGGCCAATAAGACCTGAGTATAACTGATTGGAATTATGAATATCAAAATTTTAGATGTCATGGGCACTGAATTCCATGCTAACTTTTAAATAATAGAGTTATCAGAATAGGACAACTATCTAGAATGTATAGGAAGACCATACTATTATGTGAACAATATAAATATGTGCTTCAAAATGTATTACATGACCTTTAAGAATGGAAAATAAAGGGTATTTATATCCCTATCAAATGACCAAGTACCCCTTATGTAGAGAGCATGGACATCTAGGATGAGAACAACCATATATATAACATCATGGCATAAGATGTTGAGACTCTAGATCCCAATGTATAAGGGTCCTCTAATGGGAAGATATATAATTAGAATTAGACACAACTGATATTACCTACAACTGATGGGTCAAGGAATCTTATGAGACCACTAGTTGAAGGTGTTTCTTGGTGCACATGAAAGTTTTAAAACCAATAAATAAAGGCTGGATCTAGATTGATTCTACTTCTAAAAGGTGGGTCCTTTACACTAAGAAGAAGGGAAATAGAGTGTTTTACCTTAGTAAGGGGAAAATTTTAGCACTCCCTAGGTATAAAAGGATAAATATAGTGGAATACTATGTCTATAACCTTGATTCATGCATCCCAAAAGAGGTGGATAGAATGGGAACACTGTTGTATACATTTATGAGAACTACCACTTGTTGGTGGGAAGTGTAAAAGCCTACCTTGCTAACTTGGAAAGATGTGAAGGAAACCATTTTCACTATATTTATAAAGAGAAATGAGGACATAGACATCTCAACCTACTCTAATGACTCTAACCCTATAACACATGTGCACCTTTATGAATAAATGTGGACTGGTTATAGCAAAAATACCCCAAGGAATCTATGGGTACATGCATTATATAGGACCTTAAATACTTTGGCATGAGAATGGTAATTTTTCAATGAGATTTACTATGAGACAACCAATTGGGATGCACTTAAGGAGAGGTTTTTTCACACCTTCTCTTTTTATTTTCAAAACCTTGAATTGATTGAGCCACTACTATTAATTTGAAGGTCAATGTTTGAGGACACTGCAATATTGGAGGAGTGCTTAAAAGATAAGTTTAGTGAAAAAGGTTTGGTTCCCCCTAATTTATTTTAATACAAAACTCTTAATAGTTACTTTAATGATGAATATGATTAAACATGGAAGGTACACAACTGGAAGAATCTAACAAGCAAAAGAAAGTTAGTTGACTAAGTTAAGGATACCATCCCAAAAGAAGACCCAACCCATATTTAGATAGAAATAACTAAGGGTAGCATACAAGTCAAAGATTCACACTAGTAGAATAATAAACCCTACCATGGACTATTAAAAACTATAAAGGTGGATATCAACTCAAAAGGGGAACCAAAAATTGCTACTCTGGGTTCCTATTGGTCCAACATAGAGCTATTACATATTGTGGACCTCCTAAAGGAATTACAAGACTTGTTCCCTCAAAACTATAGAGACATTAAAGGCATATACCCATCCCTCAAGAAGATGAGAATCAAGTTATTCTATGATGTAATACCTCTCAATAAATAACCTTATAGGATGAACCTTGACCTTCACACCAAGGCCAAAATAGATATTGATGGCATGCTAGCTAAAAACATCATTTACCCTATGAAATAATTTTAATGGGTTATCCCCATTTTCATTAGATTTGTGTCAACTATATATTTTTGAATGCTACTTACATAACTAACCCCTTTCTAACTCCATTCACTGACAAAGTCTTGGATGGTGTTGCAACTTATGAGATATACACCTTTACAAATGGGTTCTCAAGATACCACCAAGTTAAGATTAATGAGGAGGACAATCATAAAACTACCTTTATGATATAATGGAACATGATGCCCTTTGTGTTGAATAATCCATTATACATATTCTCCTTAGTGGTAATCATCACTTTCAAAGACTTCATTCACAAATTTTTCCAAGTATACTTAGATGATTGGACTATGTATGGGCTAGTGAAGGATCACTATGACAAATTGAGCCTTATGTTTTAAAGGTGTAAGGAGTTACATATTTATTTGAACCTAAAGAAGTGTGTTTTTTCAATTTCATATGACACTTTTCTTAGGCACATGATCTGTAAGGATGGTTTTCTCATTAATCCAACAAAGATTTCCATCATCCTTTAGCTCCATATCCCATCAACATAAATATATGTTCATGCCTTTCTTAGACATTACAAGTACTATAGAAATTTTATAAGTAACTATGCCAAGGTTATATCACTAATATAAAATATCTTATGAATGGATGGCCTATTCTATTGGGGCACAATACAGTAAGATACATTTGAGACCCTGAAGCTCAAACTAGCAAGTGTGTCGATATTATAATTTCATAACTAGGTGATTCCCTTTCATGTCTATGTTGATTCATCTAGTATTATGATTGGTGCCATTTTGGCACAACTATGTGAAGTCAAAATGGGCCATCCCATTTCTTTTTCAAGTAATAAATTGACCAAGGTAGAATAGAACTACACCACAATTGAATGCAAGGTTCTTACCAATGTCTACACCCTACAAAAATTTTGACAATATTTTTTGGTGACCCCCTTCATCTTCTTCATTGATTATGAGGCTCTTAATTACCTAGTAAATAATCCCATTCTTCACAAGTGCATTTACTAATGGTTTGTTTTATTTTAAGAATTCTAGTTTTCTATTGTAGTAAAGCTTCGAAAACAAAACTTGGGCCTAAACCATTTATCCCACAACAACTCTAGTGATGTGGTAGTTCATATTAAAAATGATATACCTAATGTATAAATTTATAGTATCCATCACATACCAAAATATTTGACAGATATCATTACCTTTTTGACATCAAAATTTTTACCCCAGTCCCTGATGACTAAGGAGAAAAAGTAGCTTGTAATTTGTGCCACCCCTTTTTAACTCATTGGTGAGAAACTATAAAAATTAAGCCATAAATAACTCTTGCACCAATGTATCCTAGAGCATGAAAGGGACTCATTCTTACAAGAGGCACATGAGGGGATTGTTGGAGGCCATTGAAATAGAGATGTTACAGCATGCAAGGTACTTCAATCAAGCTTTTGGTGTCCAAATGTATTATAGGATGCAAAATAATGTGCCAAATCATGTGACATCTACCAGTGTATGGGAAAACAGAACCACCAAGATGAGATGTCTTTCTTCTCCATCCTTTCCCAAGTTACATTTTTAAAATGGGGCATTGAATTTGTTGGGCCTATTACTCCCACTATAAGGCTCATAGGCATATGATACATCCTGACGGCCATAAATTACTTCACCAAGTGGGATGAGGTAGTTACAACAAAATATTACATAACCACCACAATAGTAAGGTTTATCTATGATAATATAATTAATCATTATGGGTGTCTGCTTAGCTTGACTAGTGATCATTGTGTACACTTCATCAGTCAAACCAGTCAGATCTTACTAACTGAATATATGTTGGCACACCATAAGATGACACCTTATCATCACAAAGTAAATGGCATCATTGAGGATTTTAATAAGATATTAGAAATGTGCCTAACAAATATATGTGATGTTGGTCACAAATATTGGGATGATCATGTGTCAATAGTATTGTTTCCTTAAAGTACTATGTATAATCACCTGAATAAGGCTACACCATTTCAAATGGTGTTTGTCATAAAATTTATTCTACCCACAAAATTTTTGGTACCCTCATTGCATATCGCATGTATTGGTCTATTATATGACCAAGAATCTTTGAGTGCACATGTATAAGACTTGAAGTGATTGGATGATACATGTGCCTAAGCACAATAAATCCAATAAATAGAAAAGGTGTGCTAGAAGCTATGACGTGATAAGCACATCAAGCATAAGGTTTTTATCAAAGGTGCATTGGTATTGCTATATGATTCTAAGTACATCAATCACCTAGGTAAATTGAATATTAGGTGGATGGGACCTTATATCATCCACATTATATTTTAGACTAATTCATGCAAATTACATATGTTGATGGGTGAAATGTTCCCTAGGTATTTTGATAGCAATAGATTGAATCCCTATGGTTAATAGGATGGCATTTCACCATCAGACACTAACTTATTTGTCACAAGTCAGTTATTTTGAGTTGACCATAATAAAATTTAGTATAATCTAAACCTTTCCTTATGTTTTTTTCTTTGTGCTAGGTGAGTAAGCATGGCACTTTTAGGCCTAAAATATAACTCTTCTAGAACATACATGCATAAATCTAGTCTAGTGAGTCAAGAATAGATGCTTTATAAATTTATGAGGCCAAACATTTGTCATATTTAAAAAGCTATGAGTACAAGTTGATAAAGGGATGTGTACAAGATGTTCATGTGTAAGAGATTGAGGAGAAATAATTAAGTGTTAGAGGACCAGTGAAAGGATTTGTATGGGGTAGGGAAGGCAAAATCAAGAGACATGAAAATGTAGAGAAATCAACCAAGAAAGAGAGATGAGCTTAAAATTAAGCATATCACTAAGAAGATATGGGACTGAGGACATTGAATTGCATGCATGTGAAGTATTACACCTAGGTTTCCATAACAAGGGTGAAGGTCATGCTAAGGTATACCGAGTGCAAAATAAAGATCATCAAAATAGTTGGCACCAACTTAGTGGTTGGTAGGAAGTAACCATTTGAATCACCCATCACTTCACTAAACAAACCATTAGAAAAATTAATGCTATGATAATGGAGGCACAAATATCCATAATAAATAAGAATTTGGTAGTGGATTTTTGTGGATTTCACATGTTTAGTAGAATTTAAGAAACCCATGTGGTTCCAAGCAAGTAATCAATAGCCATTAATGAGGTAGATGAAAATAAGGCATAAAGGGTAAAATGGAAAACTTTTAAAGGTTACAAACGTTGTGATAATTCAAACCAAAGCACAACGCTGAATAGAGCCAAAGCTAGCCAAACCTAAAAAATGCTACCACAGTGAAAACTAAAACATCCATATCCCCCAAGTGAGAATGGTTGAATAAAGAAAAAGATTGTGTTTCGATTCAAATTGGTAAAGAGGTGAGTGAAGATAAGTTAAGAGAAAACAAGGTAGTAAAATATCTAAAAAATGATGAGGTTTCCATTAATGGTACATGAAGCTCGAGGGTTGAATACATAATCATAGTTTTAATGACTATGAAGAAGTACTTAGAACCATTAAGGGCTTTAGAATGATCAACCAAATTCTCTCTAATAGTAGCTATTTAAGAATGGGAAATAAAAAGTTAAGTATAGGTATACCAAAGGCACATAAGGATGCCAAAAATGTGTGGATGGTAAAAGAAGAAACAATGGTGAAATGAGGGCATAGCTAGTAGAAGGAATTAGCATTATGGTGATATACCCTGAAGCAAGAGAAAATCTTGCTTATAAATAAGATGAAGTTCCCCTAATAGGCATGGTGGGGGATATATGAGTATCCTTTGCACACATTTTTAGATTAAAGGATTAAAACCATTGCATGGGGAGAAATACACAAGAACTCAACCACGACTAGATGGTTGACATAAGGAAGAATACTTAGGCAGGTATGACACTTTTTGGTGTCTCCATCTAAGACAAATTGGTAACAATAGGCATGACACAATTATTTAAGATGCCAAGCTTTGGAAAGCTATAAGAATTAGTATAATTCCTCCTCTTTCACATCCATATCAAGTGCTTCTATTTTACAAGATAATGTATGAAGATCTTGGCATGCCTCATTAAGAGGATCATCGGTTTACTACCCATAGGATTAGATCTCCATCAAATGATATAAGATGATGTGGATGTTAAAAGGGTCACAAAGCTCCTAAATTAATAAAAATTAGGGTTTAGATTCCATATCAAAGATATCCAAGACCATATCATGAGGTAAGTGGTGCACCTAATTAGTTATAAATTATTCCCTTGTGGTCAATGGTATAACATAAATAAGATCTACTTATGCATTGCCCACCACATAGTGTAAGGGGTCAAGTTCAACATCTCCAAACTCATTATCAAGGAGATTGTTAAGAATGCATTGGAGTTCCATAAAGTGTGTGATACATTTAAATGGGGATACAATTTGACTTTGATCATGATGGAAGAAATCAGTGTGTCAAATGGAGGTGATGATAACTCTTAGGTGTTCCCATGCCATAATAACTCTCCTAAGATGAAGTATCAAAACTTCATATACACACCCAAATTTTCATAAATATAGAAGATAAGGGTGTAATGGTGGTGTGATCGATATATTAAGGCCTTTGAGATTGAATGGCACATCCTTAAATATCTCCTCCAATACATGGTAGGAATGGTAACCTTTGATGTAATGTAACATTTTTATGTGGTGTACTTAGAACTCATAGATGATAACTAGTATAGATGGTTTAAGATGCCTTATGCATTTATAATGAAATATCTCATGGTGACACTGAGGATTCCCAATGGATAATAGTTTTAAATTATAAAGAAGATTATGGATGAAGAAAGGAGTAAGATAAGGCACCAATTTGTGTACCCTAGAGCCAAGGCCACAAAGGATAAGGAGGATAATTATAATAGGATATACCTCCATCCATTTTAGAGGTAGGTGATAAATTGGTGCATCTTCAACCTTTACTATGAAATGAAGCCACACAAGAAAGTTGACAATCCTAAAAAAGATGATCATCATCCCCTCTTTATTGGTGATGAAGTAAAATCTGCACCAAAGATGCAGGAGAAGACTCTCCAAAATAAAATGAAAGATAAAATTGGGGATATCATGGAGTGCATTAAGTTGAAGATTAATACACTTGTAGATCCTAATAAACATGTAACCTTTGTGCTAGAGAGTGCTTCCTCCAACAAGAAGCACAAGAAGAAGAAGACTAAGGGACTAGTGTTATTCCCAACTAACTTTGGTAGAAATGGAGAAAGAGGTGACACTCACACTTTGAATGGAGGAGGAAACTAAATAAGATATAATAGGGACATATATCTTATAGGTAAAAGAAGAGGTGGAACAAAGTGACATGGATGTACATGAGACCCTCTAAAATAGCACAACCACTACACTTGAAGAAGCATAGGAGATGGCAAGCTCCTCCTCCAGGGAAGAACCTACCACACCATCTTCACAAATATAAGAGGAGAACATAAAGTTTTGGAATAAAATAGGCTTGAATGAATAATAAATTAAGAAGTCCCTAGTGCTTGAAGAAAAGTGTAGACTTACTAAGGAAAAAGAACAAGGTAGAGAAAAATGCCAAGTAGGTTCCCACAAGTCTAGGACTAGACATGCGAGTAGTCAAGAAAGAACCCAATACCCCCACCAATAAGGTAGAAGAATTTTCAAAAGAGGTGTGCCCAAATAGTGAAGGGGATCGTAAAGAAAAAGTTTACAATATCGACACCATAGAAAAAAATAGAGATAATAGTATAACCCTAGTATAAAAAAGGTGATGCTAGTGCTGAAGGGATTATCCTAGGGGTAACTATTGATAAAACCTAGTAGTAAGAAGTGGACAAGGGGAATAAGTTTGAGGAAAAATCCCCTTAGGAGCAAACATACGAGTCCTCTAAGGAAAATGCCAAAGAGAGTAGCGATGCTAGTGAAGAGTAGGAAGAACAAATAAATATGTTCATCATCTAAAAGGATGATGTAGATCTGAGTATAAGGTAAAAGGAATAGAAGGTATGGAGGGATAATTACCTTTCAATGTATTATACTATTCCCCCTAGAGCACTATAACTAGGATACATAAACAAATTTCATTTGTGATTGATCACTACATGGATGAGCCTCACTTTGAGGTGCCTAAAAAGGATATATTAGGACTGGAAGAATAAAAGTAAGGGAATGAATCCTTTATAAACCCTCATGTTATGATCCCAATCCAAGTTGGGTATGATATAATCACTACAGTGACTGAGGTTGTGTTTTAGAACATCATCAATGATGGCAAGGAAAGAAAATTAAAAATCCTCCATCAAAAAGATGAAGATGAATCTTAGGCCACCAAATTCAAGTTGTAATAGTTTATGATTGGATAGAGATATTTTAACTATCCCTTCTAGTTAGCATTGATACTTCAAACCTCTCTAATGTTAATAAAATCTATGTACTAGTGGAGCAAATGCTTCGAAGGTTAAAACCTAAGTTAGCACAAGAAGAAGAAGATCCCTTAACCAAACTATAGAAGAAGATTATTGGTAAGCCCAAAGAGGTAGAATACCTCTTTTAAAAGTTGAAATAGTCTATAGGTATAACCAATGCCATTTTCATGAGCTTTTCCAACTAAGCCTTAGTCATATGTGTGTGCCTAAATCAATCAAAGGAGGAAAAGGAGAATTTGATGGCATAGGTATACTCAGTGAGTAGGTCAGAGGATGTGTCGATCATGGGCATCATCAATGCACTCAATAATTATATCAAATAATAAGAGAAAAACTTAGAATTACTCTTACATGCTCTATAGACTAAGGATTGTGAGAAAGGAGTCATCCTAGATGGGAGTGTGGAAAAGGATAATAAGATTTATGTGTTTACACTTAGCATTACATACATCATAATAGATAGTGCCATTGAAGAAATCAATCTTGACATTAAGGGATTTGAAGACTTCAGTGCTAAGCTTAAGGAGAGCATGCCTGATTTCTGCAATCCAAAGAACTTGATAGCCTTGTCTAAGGATAGACTACAAATTTTGTTTGGGATAATGTTGGGCCCCTTAATTTGGTAAGTAAATATTCATGACATATTGACATCCACTTCAGCAGTGATCATTTTGTGTAGTGATGACATTTTGGCATTTTCGTACCAGCTAGAGGGTTCAATGCATACCTTGTGTCAGCTGGTAGGTGGTTAACTGGTTCCTAAATCTTCAAGCCATCTTCCAGGATTGGAAATATGTGTCAACTATAGCATGAAGATCATAAGGTGATAGAGCCAGTGGGAATGATCACCAAGACTCTAGTTTAGCACTCATTATGTACATTACACCCTAAAAAAGTTGCACCCAACGATCTTTAAAATGATCTTTAACTATTCGATGTAAGGTGAGGCAAAAAATAGTGTAGTGAAGCTCTGATGAATTGATTTAATATTTTTTATGCATTTTTTTATAGCCATTAAGGCATAAGAATAGTTGGACATAGTGAAGGATACATTTGTAAGTTCCCAAGCTCATTTGTGAGCCTTTGGGTCATTAGGTAGAAGGAATTGAACATATATTTTATCATGGACTATATACTCTATTTAAAATATAATTAATGATGAAAGCCAATGTACTTACATAATATATCAAGTTTAATCATCTTTATATTATGATTTGAATGTGAGATGATTATAATGTTATAATTTCATTTCATTTATTTTAATAATGTTTTTTTATGAGATTATAGATTGCATCATTAATGGAGTCCATGTGATAAATTATGACATCAACCATAACTTGAATAAAGACCAACTATGGATATTTTACACCAAATGTTCCTTCCCTTGATAGAAGCATGAGCCTAGTATGAGCACTTAAAATGAAAGCATTCATTGACCCTTCAAGCACTGATACGATGTTAGGATTATTTTCACAAAAGATTATACCCATATGATTCTAGGATTAGTCCACAAAAAGGCTTGCACCTATATGCCACTAGGCTTAGCCCATGAAAGGCTTACACATATGGATCTACTCAAAGCCTTCTTTGAATTGACCAAGTCTAATAATGATTAATTACACCATAGCACAACTAACCCAATGTAAGCACTAGTTCCTTCTCAATTTCACTTCAGGTGAGTGCATAAGGCTTGTGTCTTATATGAATTGATGCCGACCTAGTCGAGTGTAAAATATTGAGAATAAAGGAAATATCTCATGTTTGTGCCTAATTTTAATAAGCCAAGAACTGACTAAGATAATTTTTTTGTGAAATTTTTTACAACATAGAACCTATGACAATAAATATCCAAAACATCCCAAAGCATATATTATTATGTCTCAAAAATAATGGGTCCTAAGAAACAAGTGTAGTAAGACAAATTCAACTAGAAAAATAGAAACCATCTAGTAATACATCTCAAAGGAAAAATTACTTTAGTTATGCATATTATTTCATGAATTATGTTATTTTAAACAAAATTATTTGATAACAGCATCTTCTAATTTTGTTACTCCAACATCAAATGTTCATTAACATGCTATTATTTTTGTTAATTCAATTATTGATAACATTATTAGTTATAAGTTTGCATATCATGTTATGGGGTTCTATGCATATATATTTTCAAATTTCATCATCATATATTATACAAAATACTATTAATTTTTTAAATTATATATTGTTGCAATTACACCATCATGTCTTTTTACAACTAATCATTTAGATCATGATATTATTTACCACATCTATAGACTCCAACTTCTTAAAATATTTTTGGTCTATGACCATAACTTATTTATAATAAGTGTAAACAACTTTTATAGCCCATATTTAATGTAAATATATCATGATACATATAATTTATGATCCCTCATCACTCATCCTTGTTATTAAAAGTTTTTGACACTCAAAGTGTTGCATCAGACTCCTTATATACATGATATTATAATTTATAGGATAGATTTGATTAGTTATGCTAGTATATATTTCACTTCATTGGTGTAATAATTTTGTAAAATAATTTGATTATTTTACATATATTTTTATTGTATATGTCATATATTTATTTTTTCCCCTCATTTAAGTTGATTCTATGCATTTTATTTCATCTAGATCTGACATCTTTGCACTTACCTTCATTTTCACCTGGATATTTTTTTAGCCACTTAGTTTATGTTACTTGTTATGTTGAATTAGTAATTTCCCCTTTGAATTTTTATCCCATTAAAAATTCTTATGTATATTTATCAATTATGGAAACATATATATTGATATATTTAGTCTTAACTTGAATCAAGTTCTGAGGGAAGTTTTGGGTTGTTTAGAATCTTTCTTTTCATATTAATTTTTTTATTACAACCCTTAGCTTATCTATTTGCATTATTCTTTATTGTTCCATTTACCTTTTTTTTTAATTAATCTTGTATTTATTATTATTTTATGCACCCTACGGCCTTGATATTTTACTAATTCTTATTATAACATATATAAAATTTAGAAACATTAGAAAATATAAAAATCAAAAATTAATTTATTTATGGATACATATCATGCTTATATTACTATGCTAGAAGTTTTTAATTTTCATGTTTATGCTTGTTATTCTCATGGTATTATTTGAGTGAATGAGATGGAGTATATACATGTTATATAATACTATTGAATTTCATATATTATGTAGTTTTATTTTTTCCCACACCCTAGCATTGTGATCATATCTATGACATGACATAACTTAGGGTCATCTCTATACAATGAATTTTATTATGATATGGTTATTGATTTCCATTATCATATTGATTATTTTTACATTGATTATTTTTATCTTACTATTATGTACATCTTATGTTTTTTGATGGATATATAGGTTATGTGGATATGTTATGCTTATTATGTTGGTTACATTGTATGTTGGGTATCATTGTGTATTTGAATACCTACTGTGATTATAATTTTGAGCACTTATATTAAACTACCTAGATATGATAATTTAAACCCAAAATGCACAATACATTCAATAAGAGAGATTATGGAAGAAAATAAGAATCAACTAGGTAACTCTTACCATTCCCTTGGTTCTCTTATCTTGCCTCCAAAATATTCAAACTGAATTGTTGGATTGTTGATTGCAATTAGACTTAGAATTATAGTATGGTGATAACTTGATTCATTGATTTGGATGATAACATGGACTAGTTTAGCATGGATTTAGCATGGAGATTGAAGTTAATGGATTCATTGGTTAGTCTATCCATGGAAAAGTGGATTGTATAAATATGCTATGGAGTGAAGATCTATGACACATGTTCAAATTTGAGCCATGAAGTTCAAGGGTGGAGTAATTTCTAGTGAACTAAAAATTCCTTGGAAGCCTCTAGAATAGAGGCTTCAAGAGAGGAGGTTTAAATTCAGAGGAGGTTATAGAATTGGATAAATTTATAATATCCTTAATAATTAATTAGGATTAGTGAGAGATTAGGATAGGGAATAGGTAGGTGATTATGGACTAGCGATCTAGGAGAGCCTAAGAATAGGATATGGTAGGTGGGGAGGTGGGTCATGGGAATTTTAAATTCAAAAATAATGGATAAGTGGGATTAGGATAAGATTAAGAGATTATTATAAAAATTAATATACTTATGGGGTACAAACTAGGTTAGTGTGATAAATAAGAATGAAGGGGATGTTAAAAAAATGAGTAGAAGGGGTGATATTAGGAGGGAATAAGAGGGGATAAATGAGATAAGTGGAATTAGTGTCAACTAATAGTGATATTAGGTATGATAAAGGAAGAAATCTAATTTATGTGTATACATTTTTCCCCTCTTTAAAAGGGAATTATGAGTAGAGTGAAGTGGAATGAATAATGGTCTTTAAAAGAAAATTCATTTCATGGATGACTATTATTAAATGATGTTAGTAGATATGATGCCCCTTGATGGGATAGGTGGGAAATGATGAGATGGGTGGAAACTAAAAAAAATGATGGGTGGGATGTGATGTGATGAATAGACAAGGTGATAGGATGTGATATGCAAGAGATAATAAAGAAAATAAACTCAACTTGAGCAAAGATATATAACTTGATGATGCCCCTGCTAAAGATATATGTACAAGGAGTGAGAATGATTTTGTTACATTTGTTGACATATCCAAAGGGGTAATCAATCATAACATGATGATGATAAGACAAAAGGCCAAAATATTTCAAATTATCTGAAGTAAGGACACATGCAAGGGAGAGCTTTAGGCTAGGATAAGACAATGATTTGATAAGATTAAAGATGATTGTAGCTAAAATCTAAGGTTTAATGATAAGATGATAGAGATGAGAGAGAATATATAATATGATCAAGTGACCAGAAGACAAAGGGAAATAATTAGACATAATATATTGAATTGATGAGACATAATGTGATTGAGAGTGATGATGTTCCTAGTAAAGACACATGCAAGACAAAAAGATATGATAATAAAATTACAATGTTGGTTATTCCCCCATAAAGAGAAAAATAGTAACATTTAAATGATTAATTGATCAATCAATGATAATGGATTATAAATGAAAAAATAGAATTGTTATTATTGGTCGACCCCAATCAACAAGTGTGGGTGATTAAGAAAAAAGATTAGGGACATGATTACATGGATGGGGATTTATGAATGATTTATAGCTCAAGGATTTTATTGATGTAATATGGGAGGTGTTATAGGTACAATAATTTTGAGGTAGGGGTGAATCATTGAGCCCATATATTTTAATTTCAATTATAGACCTTTCAAACTATTAAAGAATTAGTATATACCAACTTGATCAAGCGACTCTAACAAGAGATCTCATTCATTCAAAGGATACACAAGATCAAACACATAACACATATTTCATATGGGAAACCCTCATGAGGAATAAAACCCACTCTCAATATTACAATAGATGGAATACTTATCCTATAATAAATTACAAACAAGATACTAATCAACTCCTTTAGACTGGAAATCCTTAATTATATCCTCTTGACCAGAGGCCTTCAGTGAAACACCTACTTCACAAGGAGCAACTTCCACTAAGTAAGATCAATTCCTTTAGAACCCCATTTAAATTAAACACCTCCACCTTAGAATTGGTGTCTTCAACACCTGATGATGGATATATGATTATCTAACCCCTGAACAAACTCTCTTTCTATCTCATACATGCCTTTCACATAGACATGCCAAAATCTCTTTCCTTCTTCACTCAAATTGTCCTCATATGCATACTTAGACCTCTTCACATATCCTCAAACTATAAGAGCACTATTATAACATCAAAAATATGACCTAAAAGTCATACACATAGTTAACAATTTTATCTTCTCATCAATTTATTGCTCTACCTCTCCTTTGCTCCACAATTCTCACATACACACCTTGTACAAGTATTCTTACCAATCTCACCATTCTATAAATAATCTTTTATTTAACTATATATAGAGAATTCATGATTATAACCATATTGGTTAGCTTAACCCTTAATTCATATATCTCATAGAGACACGGCTCATTATAATCTTCATAGGTTAGCCATAACATTGATGTGTCACCCTTAAGCAACTACACATTTTAATAAAGCCCTTGTAGCTCTTATATGTCTCATGGGGATATATTGACCCATATAACACATCATGGAGGAAAATAATAACATATGACCACCTCTAAATGTATACTTCCATACTACATGACCCCTTAGTTGTCCTTAAATTCTTACAATCAACATTACACTCTTTTATGCAAGCATAATCAACTCAAACACTGACATGGTGCATAGGAACATAATGAATGAATATATAAAAAAACTTATTAACCTTTTTTAATATCATATAAAAATGTTCAAACCTTCATAATGCACATATATGATCCTCATGGAGTCTATAACATTCTCCAATAGTAATCCATCATTAAAAATTGAAACAACACCAATACAAGCTCGAACATCCTTCTTAGGTTACTTGAAGGACATACATGAAAACAAAATAAACTTTTAACGTCAATATATTTGAATAAAATAAATTTCATATTATAAAATATATATTTACATAAGCAACTTGGATTCCTCTACAAGTTCACTTTTTACGCCATGAGAAAATTTGTTATAAATTGAAAGATATGGCCAAAATATATAGTGGTTTTTTCCTTTGTTATATTCAAATACAAATGGTCACAGTTAAACCTTGGTCACTTTTCTCACATCTCATGTCCTCATTTCTCAAATTAAGCATTCACTATTGATCTTATTATATTAAGCTTGACATTTAACATATTGCATGCCAATGTCAAACATTAAACCTTGAACATGTTGACCTCATCTGGTACACTCTAGAAACATTGACACAATGCATAGCATTGATCTTATATAGGTAGCTTAGTATTTAAAAATTATAAACAAGTATCACTTTGACCTCTTGAATTTAAATTACACCATTGATCTCTATTTGTATAATCATCTGCTCACCATTGATTTTTAGAAGAAGCTCCATATTTATCTCTACATAGTGTTAAACATTGAACACGTGGCACCATCTCATTTCTTCCTAACATCTTGGATCAACACACTCCATCAATGATGTTCAAACTTTAATTTATGAAAAAATTATTGAGTATGTGAACCTTTGCAATCTGCCTGAAAGGCCAACTTTGCATAGTCATATTTTTTACCTCGCTTACTTGCATGTTCTCAAATTTATACCATATAATATCCTCACATAGTAAAATCCAACCATGTATCAAACTAATACTATAACCCTCACACATTTGATATATAATGACATTAAAATTCTCACTTAGATTTTTCTATCATAAAGCTAACTATGTCAAAAACTTGTTTGGAAGGCCAACTTTGAACATGCATATCTATTATCACGCTTTGGTGCTTGATCTAAAATTAACACGAATCAAAAAGGATCAAAACTATTCAAACCCATATTATCATGTTATTCTTAAAATTTCACGTGTGTGAGATATTCCATCATCAAATTTCTTACTTGGCTCTTTCTTTCCTCATGCAAATTTGGCTAAGTATGTGAAAAAAATGTCAAACTAAATCAAAGCCCAAATTTGCACTCACATATATTTGACTACACTTAGGAGCATCCCATAAGAATTAGAAAATAGTAAATAAGGACTAATTTTATCACAACCATATGACCAAATACCCTAGACTCATCCACATGTGGTAATGGTGATGTCACTAAACTGCCTACTCAAATTTTCTACCACTAGACCCAAACTTATCTAGATGAAAAATATGGACTAACAGATGAATTAAACTTAGGCACATAAGCTATAAAATAATCCTTGACCATTTATATGACCCATTTCACATTCTAAAATCATCATACTCATCCCTAAACATCCCTAATCATGCCAAAATTAAAGATCAACCAAGCCAACTTCAAGAACACTAGGACAAACACATTGCGCACTTTGTCATTGTCACTTAGGAAATCAAAGCACTTCATCCACTCACCAAGATACCTCCATGACATCATAGTTACAGCATTTAAAACCCTCCAACAATCTTCCCCTTTGTCATTGATGTCAACAAATATCATTTAGCTCACCTTATCTCTCTTCAAGTACTCCTACAACAGGAACTTTCTCCCCGTTAGACATTTTGAAAAAGTGGGCACCAATTAATCTTGAGGACCTAAAAATACTACCAATAGGATAGGATCATCTTATAAAGATGATAAAAAAATCCCCCTTACCATGAGCCTAGCCCTTCTTGTCTTGACACCTTCATCTTGCTTCATGCCAACACTGTCTTCAATAAAGAACTACAACCAATGAATAAAAACACACAAAAGAATTCAAATATGATATAAAATACCAAAAAAAAATTGAGAGGGACTCTCCCTAATATTTTTAAGCCATTGCACCACTCGAGCATCTTCAAATCTCCATACAGCATTATAAACCACCGTATAGGGTTACTAGCCTTCTCTCTCAAACCACCTCAAAGTCCACCACCAAAACTTCATGTCACACACCAAATAGGAAACATGATCTAAAAAAACTTGAGAACTCACCTTCAAACACTCATGCCTTTCTCTTTTGGATAAACTGAATAAAAAATCCTATCTTCAAGATTAGGCCTATCTAGACTCCTTGTATCCCCACCTATAACTTGAAGAGCCCACAAAATTCAATGGACACATATTGTAGACATTAAACTTCATATCTAGATCACTCTCATATTCCCCCTCAAGCACACCAATTTTCATCACCTAGGTCATCTTATGAAATATATTTCCTTCACAAACTAACTACCCAATTAGGCCTCCATCTTGAAAAAAACATGAATAACTTGAGAACCAAAAACCTTCAAATATTTGTTTAAATTTATTTGAAACCCCATTTGGCCCATTAAACATATTAAGAAGCCTCGAACCTAAAATCATAAGGTAGACCACTTTTCCAACAAAGCCCAAAACCCTAGAATCTCAAAAATAAACAAGGTCAACATAACACCTTCCAGTCAACATCCACCTCTAAAAATTTTACACCTAGAGATAATAATTACACACTTATGGATAAATATTTGAGATTCCACATCTTTGGGAATTATTACATCCTATAACCCATTTTAGGACCTACATACTCTTAAACACAAACTAGGAAACCTGAGAGCAGATAAAAATTTCTAATTTGACTTTAACATACCTTCAAACCATAAAACCACCTGAATCATGGTAGAATAAGGTCAACATAAATTTATATGAAAAAATACTCTTATTAACATTGCATTAATCTCATTAGGCCACATAGAAACATTCAATCTGACCCTGTAGATTGACCATAGACAACTATCAACATCATGACATTACCATAACATATCTTCAACCTAGATATACTTTCTCCAACTAAAAAATACTCATTTTTAGCCATATAGGATCATCTTAATAACATCATAGCAATAATCAATTCTCTACTAAAAGGAGTATCTTAAGAAGAATATATAAATACATCCTTTGCACCATAATAATCTCAATCAAAGTGAAGCCAGCAGTGGCCCACATCTCCTCAATAACCACTAAAATCCTCTTATATCTATAAGAATTCTTGATCTTATTATTCTTATCTTTAGTCTAAACTACAACAATTTTTTCCTTTTATATATCACTATCCTTCTCTTCTAAGATAGGATTGACAACATATGAAGCAACTATGGAATCTTAACATACCTTTTCATCTGAAGAATCAACCTTGTAGCTAAGAACCTCATCACTAGGTACTAAAAAATGATGTTTTTTGAATGATACTTTCCCACAAATACTAGGATGTTCACTTGGATCCATACAGAACTTAGAACATGCCTCAACTAGAACCTTGGTCTTCTCCTTGAGCTTGGTCACTTCATTCTCAATGTAAGCAGATAATGAGAGCCCTTGGTACTTTTCAACATCTGTAACATTTTTCACCATAGAAAATAGATTAATTGGACCTACAAACACATCATGACTCACCTTTGGTTTCCATGAGCTAACTTGTCTTTTTCCTTGCACTATTAGATCTTGATTGAACTTATTTTGACTTAATGGCCTTTACTTGTAGAATCTAGCAATATGACCTCTTTGTTCACAGTTATATCAAACCATACTCCTTTATGGAAACTTAGCTTATATTACGTTATTTAGATAATGTTTTACAAAGTGTCCCACATCATGATATTTAAGGAACTCAACCTTTCTCAGACCTTTTAACTAATGGCCCCCATCATAGTCCCATGAAAACTCATTTTTAATAGGTCTTCTACATTCTCTAGCTCTATGCCCAAACTGATTACAAGTATATTAATAACCATTAAAACTTGCATACCTCATGGAATTTAGTTATCTAATATTTTTTATATTCACTCTTACAACACCCTCATTCTTTGTCTAATGAATTATCTTCAAAGTTTGATTCTCCTTGTTTATATTAGTCATTATCTTGTCTTGAGTTGTAGTCTCTGTTTCTTTGTATCCAAGACTTGTCTTATCACTTGCATTATTTTGATCATTTAGAATATTATCTAGATCACTTGAGATCTTTTCAAATCTCAAAAATGGCATTAAATTACTAGATAACTTCTATAACTCTAATTTTAATGACTCATTTTAAATTACATACCTTGAACATTCATCTTACTTATCTCTTAGGCTTGTAGATAGTATTTTCAATTAACGACTGAGATGTTTGACCATATCTTTATTATCCTTGGAATCTTCATCCATTTTTTCCTCAAACACACTAAATTTCTCCTCAGAGTCTTTGAGTTTAGATTTCATCTTCTTATTGATCTTATTTTAAATCTTCAATTATTCATGAGCGTTTGTCAACACAATCTCATAGTCTACCTCATCATCATCATCTAAATCACTCTAAGTACACTCATTTTTATGTGAGCAAATATCTTCCTTGGACATGAATAGATATTCATCTTAAATAGGACCATCATCTTCATGATCATATTCTGAGTTACTAACTTCACTCTCACATGATGAGCTACAATATTCTTTGGTGTAGTGACTCTTATTATCCTTAAAGTACTTATTCTTGTTGTCAAACCTTCTGAATCCCTTCTTGCTTTTATCAAACATAAAATACCTCTTTCTATCATCATTCTTCATATACTTATGAGGGCACTTGTTAGATAAATGTCCTACCTCACCATAATCGAAGCATTTGAGGGGTAGTTTACCTTTATAATTTCCTAAACTTGTTCTCAATTTCCTTGAAATCAAAGTAATTAGTTCATCCTCATCTATATCAAAAATTTCATGCTCTTTGGTTTTATTACCTTGGAAATTCTTTGGATTCATGTTTATCTTGAATGTTTCTTCTGTCTTTGGTGGTAAACCATCATTCTTCCTCATTTAATAGGTAGTAAGGGTGCCATGCAATTGATCCATCTTCAACTGAGTAAGATCATTAATTTCTTCTATAGTAGATACTTATTGATCAAACATGGGGGATAAAGACATTAATACATTTTGAATAATAGTATCCTCTTCAAGGTTCTCTCTAATACCTCTAAAGATGTTTACAATCTCATCAACTCCCTGTAGAAAGGATGCCATAGAATCCTTTTCCTTCATCTTGATACTTTCAAATAACCTTATGTGAGTATGTAACCTAGCAAGATTTACCTTTGAATTGCCTTCATAAATGATCTACATTTTATCCCATATATCTTTAGAAAATTTACAATAGACTGTCTTGGTGAACTCATTCTCTGCAAGACCACAAGTGATGGCATTCATTTCTTTAGAATTATTCTTAAACAACTTTTTTTTTGTAGTACTAGATGTAGGAGTAGTAAGAGCAACATAACCATCTATAATAGATTACCATACTTCAAACCCTAGTGACATGATATATGTCCTCATCCTTGTAATCTAAAAAGTGTAATTGGATCTATTAAACATCGGTGGTTTCTCGGTAGAAAAATGACTAACCATATTGTACCTTGTATCACCTTTAAGATATCAAGCCTTTACCAAAGGACCTTCTTTGATATTAATTGTTAGAGGTATAATCACTGAGAGGGTAGGTGAGTTAGTAAGCCTAGATATTTCAATTTTAATTATAGTCCTTTCAAACTATTAAATAATCTTTACATACCAACTTTATCAAGAAACATTAACAAGAGACCTCATTCATTCAATGTTTACACAATATTAAACACATAAAACATAGCTCCTAAGGGAAACCCTCATGAGGAATAAAATCCACTCTCAAGCATATAACACATGGACTAATTTTCCTATAATAAATTACAAAGAAGATAATGATAAACTCCTTTAGACCATCAAGCCTTGATCATATCCTCTTGACTAAAGGCCTTTAGTGAAAAACCTATTTCACAAGGAACAATTACCCCTAAGGAAGATCAAGTCCTTTAGACCCCCATTTTAAGTGAACACATCCATCTTAGAACTGATGTCTTAAACATATAATGATGGATATATTATTACCTAACCCCTACACAAACTCTCTCTCTATCTAATACATGTCTGTCACATAGGCATGCCATAATCTCTCTGCTTCTTCACTCAAACTATCCTCATATGTACACTCAGACCTCTTAACATATCCTTAAAATATAAGAGGACTATTCTAACATAAAAAATATGACCTAAAAGTCATACACATAGTCAATAATTTCTCATACTCATCATCTCATCAACTGGATACTCTAACTCTCCTTTGATCCATAATTCTCACATGCGCACCTTGTACAAGTCCTCTCACCAATCTCACTAGTCTAGAAATAATCATCTTTGATTTTAATATATATAGAGCATTCATTGTTATCACCATCTTTTTCATCCATTAGGGATGCCTTAACCCTTAAATAATTTATCTTATTGATACATATCTCAATACAAACTTCCTAAGTCGACCATAACATCTATGGGTCACCCTTAAGTAGCTACACCTTTTAATAAGGCCCTTGTAGCTCTTATAGGTCTCATGGAGACATATTCACCCATTTAGCACATCATCAAGAAAAATAATAATATAATACCAATTCCAATTTTATAGGTCCATATTACATGATACCTTAGTAATCATCAAATGCTTACAATCAACATTGTACTCTTATGTGCAAGTATAGTCAATTCAAACATTGACTTGGTGCACACAAACATCATGAATGAATAAATAGTTAAATTATTGAGATTTTTTCATATTTTATACTAATGTTCAAACCTTAATAATGCACATATATTATCCTCATGGATTTTACAATAGTCTCTAATATCTAATCCATCATTAAACATCAAAACAACACTAATACAATCTCTAACATCCTTCTTGGGTTACTTGCAATACATACATGGAAACATATTCAAACTTAAACCTTAATATATTTTACTAAACTCAATTTTAGATCATCAAATAAATATTTCTATATGCACCTTAGAGTCTTCTACAAGTTCACTTTTTTATGCCATCAGCAAATTTATCATATATTGAAAGATATGGCCAAAATACAGAGCACTAGTTTTTTCCTTTGTTAAATTCAAATATTTAAATGCAAATGATCATAGATAAACCTCAGTCACTTTTTATTACTTATTTTGTCCTCACTACTCAAATTAAACATGCACCATCGATCTTATTATAGGAATCTCAACCTTTAAACCATAGTGCACCAATGTTAAATGTTAAACCTTGAACATGTTGACCTCATCCTGTGCACTATATGAAATTTGACTCAACATGCTTCATTGATCTTCTGTATATAACTTATTATTTAACAATTATAATTATCTATCACTTTGTCCTATTAACTTTAAATAACACCATTGATCTCTATCTGTATGATCACCTACTCACCGTTTATCCCTAAAAGAAACTCAATCTTTATCTTTGCACAACATTAAACATTGAAAACTTGGTGTCATCTTGTGGTTTCCTAACATCTTGGAGAAATTCATTCCATCAATTATTTTCAAATTTTACTTTTTAAAAAAATTACTATGGGAACCATTGTAATCTTCCTAGAATGCCAACTTTCAATAGTCATATCTTTTACCTCACTAACTCGTATGTTATCAAATTTACATCATATAATATCCTCACATAGGAAAATTCAACCATGCATCAAACTACTCTTGAAAACCTCACATGTGTGAGATATAGTTACATTAACATTATCACTTAGATTTATCTACCATAGATCCAACTATGTCAAAATCTTATTTGGAAGGCCAACTTTGAACATGCATATCTATTATCACACTTTGGTGCTTAATCTAAAAGTTAGTGTAAATAAATTAGGACTAAAAATAAATAAACACATTATAATATTTTTATAAAATTTCCACATGTGTGAGATATGACATGATCAAACTACTTACTCAAATCTTGTTTGCCTCATGTAAACTTAGCTAAGTATGGGATAACACTGTCAAACTACTTGGAAGCCCAACTTTTCACCCCACATATCTTTGACTGTGTGTAGGTACATGACATAAACATAGTTCATATAAATTAGGGACTAATTTTATCACAAACATATGACCAAATCCCCCTAACTCATCCACATGTGGTAATGGTGATGTCAGTAAACTACCTTCTCATATTTTCTACCACTAGACCCAAACTTATCTAGATGAAAACTATGGACTATTAGATGAATTTTAATTATGCACAAAATCTCTCTAATCATATTTTACCATTGATAAGACCCATTTCACATGTTCAAATCACCATACTCATCCTTGAACATATTTAATCATGCAAAAACTAAAGATCAACCAAGCCAACTTTAAAAACACTAGGACAAACACATTTCACACTTTCGCATTATCACTTAGGCTATCAAATCACTTCATCCACTAACTAGGGCACCTCCATGACATCACCATGACATCATTGAAAAATATTAAATATAAGGATGATAAATGACAAGATATATATAATAATTAATGATGGGAAAGAGGAGAGAGTGGTCGAGCTGACCTCAGGCACACCATGTGACTGAGTGTTGCCTACATGGTTGGAAAAGACCTCAGGCTAATTTATTTCTAACTAGATGAGAGATGACAAAATATATGAGAGGATGATGATGATGATGGATGTAAGAAATGTGAACTTTTAGATAGAGGATGCAACATAGATGTTAGACTAGGATAAATTATGGGAGATGATATGTTAGATGTTAATGACTATAGATATGATTGGTTAGAGGATATAGATGTGATGATAAAAGGATGTAGTGAAATGATTGGATATTAGATGAGTGAAATTAGATGATTAGATTAATGATGAGATTAATATGATTAGACATATTGGAAATAATGATCAAACCATCATTGCTATAATAAGTCTCATCATAGTCTAAGAAATCTGATATAAATATAGCACTATGCATTAAACCCTATGATATAAATATGATCAGGAGGACATTATGCCAAAGTGCATGGGAAAATAGAAAACTCTACATCATCAAGGGTGCCCAAAATCATTATTTTAACTTTTGGTATTGTCATAGTATTATCATTCATTTCACAATAGACAAAATGGTGCATGATGCAAACAACAAAAACATAAGTTAAATAGATATTTACATGATAAAAGGACATGCAAACAAGTCAAATAATAGACAATTATTGACATTTGATGTTATTTTGTCTTTTCTAATGTCCTAGATTAGAAATTTTAGGATGATTGATTAGGTGATGAGTTGGAATAAGTTGGTCATGATGACGATGTGATTTTAGATTAAGGATAGGAACTTAGATAAGGTATAGACTTGGAATAGACTAGTGACTTGTATGAGGATAAGGATTTGGCTAAGGATATGGATTTGGACTAGATAAGGGACTATGATTGGCATATTGATGCTAAAGACACTAGGACAAGATGACTATGATGATAATATGACTAATACATTAGATAGGATGATAGTGATATTTAGGACACAGAGATAGACAATAAAATACAAGACCACTTAAGTTTTTTGGGGATTTTATGATTCTTTGGAATTTTTACATATTTCAATTTTTAGGTCTTTTTGGATGTGTATGTACACTATACAAACTATGATTAATAGCAAAGGGAATACGAAGCCAAGCAAACATGATAAAGATAAATGGAATAATGAATGGGATAACAAAAAGATAAGGATGATGTTGAAAAGGGGATGAGGAATAAGGAAGAAATGGACTAGGGATTACCAATGACCACATTGTGAAGGAACCAAATATATAAATTTTTAAGTGTCTATGGAGGATATGCCAAGATGATTCCAAAAAATTTCTCAAGACATCTTAAAATCTCTTATGAAGTTCAAGACTGGAAAAAAGAGGGACATGATATGATGGAAGATAATGGGTAATAACAATGGAAAGAGGGATATGATATGGATGGGATGGATAAGGGATGCATTGACAAGGTATATGAAATGGATAGATTTTACCCACAAGTGTTGAGGTATAATTTAGAAAATAGATTATTTTACCGTGATGTCCAAAACTAGTTTTCATCATGGTACTTACCCAAGGTGCCATAAGAATGGTTTTCACCATTAGACGAATGATTTTTTATTTTCTTATTATTATTATTATTATTTTATTTTTTGACTTTCTAATTTTTTTGACTTTTTTTATTTTTTGACATCTCAATTTATTAAACATGGGTGTGACATGTAGGAAATGTTGTCACTTTCATGCTCTTTATCCAATACCTATTTTATAGAGATTTGATGCTAGAATCATGTTGCCACCATTAGATGTATTAATGTCTTTGTGTCCTTCATTAATTCCTAATTTAAACCCCTCTAGATATCTAAACTAGGTGTCTTCATCACCTCTATAATAGATAATGCTACTTGGTTGGGTGATGGGAGGTATGGATTGGTTTAGATATTGATGTTGATGGGGGGACTAATGGACTAGAATGTATATGAAATAAAAAAATCATCATGTGTATAAATAAATACTGGATCAAAGAAGATAGAGCATACCTACACTTTCAATTGGGAATACATTTTTTAAATTAGAGTATGACCAATAGGGGGATCCAATAGACCCGATTATGGGATCACTTGTCACAATACACCATGATAGGAAGGGTTTCAAAGCATACAGACTAACACAATCATATAACAACACTAAAAGAGTCCTAAGCTTTAATATTCACCTATTCTAATAAACAAGAAAATAAATCTAATTTAGTGCGCACCAAATCTTATGGCACAAAGTGGGGGTTACAAATGCAAAAAAAAAACTAAACTGAACATGTATAGAATACATATACTCATGCAAATGTATATAGAATCCTAATACATGGAAGAAAGAAACACAACTACATTATCTATCTACTCTTACAAAGGAGACATAAAGTTATGAATACTTACCTTGAAGATGAACCTATCAAGTCTCAATCTCTCCCTTGGCTAAGGTGATTCATAAGAGATTGTTGTGGTATATAAGGATAACAAATAAAAATCATGTCTAAGCTACACAACCTATCTATACATCCAAAAGACTTGTCCACAAGATAAGATCTGTATCTCCAAAGAAAGTATGGAACCCTAAGCTTTATTCCTCAAATGGAATGGTTAATAAGTAGATGTCCATTCACACTTATTATTATTCACTTATTTAATATAAAATTGTTGGAAATTAACTTTTATATATAGGTTAATCTTACCCTAAATCTTTTAGAATATGTCAATTATATAGGGTTGACCTAATCAACCCTGTATGTTTTTGGGAGATAATTCACTAGGTCTTGAGCCAAGTTAGATGAAGGGATAATAAAACACTCAAGTGAAAAAACCCAAAAATAGTATATGGTCAACCCAATTAACCCTATATAGTAATTAAATACTAAAAACTATACAGGGTCAACCTAGTTAACCTAGTACAATCAACTGAAAAAAGGTGATCAAGGCAAGAAAAAGGAGGATAAAGATGTGATAAATGTTTATAATGGGTAAAATAGAGAAAAATAATCTTAGGGAAAATGGATTTCAGAGAAATGTATGTATATGGAAATTGTAAAAAGGGATAATAATATTATGAAGCACCAATGGTCTACCCACCCCTTTCCTAGTGCACCCCTTAAGGTGTGCACTCATAGAGATTGAGACTTGATGGTTTATACAATATAAAATGTGTTAATAATCAATAAAATATTTTAAAATATTATGTGTGTATATATGCATCACTCAAATCTCATTACATGTCACGTAAGTACAACACAAGATGGTGCTTTAGGATAGAACATGATAACACACAATGTTGTTGCTAAATAAAGGGTACTAAGAAACAAATCAAATAAATGAAAGGAAAAAATTTAAAAACACATACCTTTACTTAACTTATTACCATATATAAATAAGTATACTACAAGATAAAGTGAAGGCATGTAATGTGAATAACACTAGGCAAACATATAGAAGTTAGTGCAAAAAATAGCCAAAAATAAAATAAAATAAAATATAGGCATATAGTAGTCAAAAACGAGTTAAGGCAAAGATTTGATAGTATTATAGAAAAATTTTAAATTAGGATTTTTAAGGAAAGGGTAGAATATTGAAGGTAAATGAATGACAAAAGGATGGAAAAATAATGGCAAATGATGGAAAATGAATGATAAATGAGTGTAAATGAATGACAAATGATTTTAAACCATAGTAAATCAGGTTGTAAAGTATGTAAAACATAAATCACAAATGAAATATCCATGCAAGAAAACTTGAAAAAATATATGTAAGAATGTGAAAAGTAAGCTCATGTAATATAAGAAAAATGAAAAACATGAAGGACTAAAAATGAAATGTAAATGTAGATGTGAGACAAATAGGAAGAACACATACATAAATAGAAACATTTAATAATGAAAAATGTCATATGTAAGATAAGATAAGTCCACAAAAAATCAAACAATAAAATTATGGAAAAATGAAAATCAAAATTTCTAAAGGATGAAGACCCAAACTTAGTGTTTGTTCGAAGATATAATGTGAGAAAACACCACCACCTAAAGACATGACTATGATGACAATCAGGTGGTGTGGTAAATAAAAGATGTAAGGGTGTAATCCATAGTATTTCAAACATGTTATTTTTCTCTAAGGATAGATAAAATTGAAACAAATTAATGCTTAGCATGTTTTTAAGAGGTAAAGAAGAAGGAAACAAAGAAGAGGGGAAAAATAGATTTGAAATCACAATTTTCCTGTCAAGGGAGGAATCAAATGGGTGGAGGGGAGAATGAAGAAAAAACCAAGGTAGAGGAACTCTTTATCTAAGTCAATAAACTCCAATTAGGTTTGTCAAAACAAGAGGACTTTCAACCTTAAGGATTATGAATAACTTCTCTTAGCCACACAAGTCTTAGGTCAACAAATAAAGTATATAGATCATCCCATGAAGGTTGTATACATGAAAAATTAAATGGATCTACCTCCCCTCAATGTGGTATTCATTCCTCAAGACCCCTTATAGAGTTGTCAGTATACTACAAATATTGTGTAATTATTTGAGAAAGTAGGTAGGACCTCAGAGTTTGTTGAATTCCCTTATTCTAATCTGCCATACCCCTAAGAACCTTATCTCTGTGTGAGACCAAATGTGGATTTTATGTTTCGATTAGAGATAGGAGATGTGATTGAAATCATCCCTTTTAGTGTGATTTGACATTTGAGATTTGTATGTTGATTTTTAGATATCATTACATTTTTTTATATTATTTGGCTTTTAACTTTCTTGATGGATTTTTCTATTTTTCCTCCATATGGATTTGGAAAACTAAACATGGGTGATAAAGGTGGCTTTCATTTGAATTCTTGGAACTTGGTTGCTAAGAGAGATAAATTAAAATATCATGGGGTCTAAGAGTCTTGTAAATCTAGGTAAAATAAAAGTGGTATCTTGAATTTGACCTTGTTTGATCTAATGTGTCATGAAAAGAAAGGAAATCAAGAGGAATGACACATGGAATAACTTGAATTACTTAAAATTGAAAAAAAAGTTACAAATGGAAAAAAGGGATACAATGATAGTAAATCATGATTCCTTATCATAAGAATGAGGTAAATGGAGGGAAATATGCTAACATAGGTTGTTGTGAAAATTCTATCTATCAAAAGAGACAAAAGCTAAAGTTGAGAACAAGAATCAGTGATATTTTGATTATAAAATGAATGATAAAATGGTAATTATATGAGGAGGGTTGGGTCCTATCCATGGTATTATAGTGTAACTCATAAAAGAGAAACCCATGAGGGTTCCAAAAATCAAAATGTGAAATAATAAAATGAGAAAAGAAGAAAAGGTGGTATTTTGTGAGGAGGGCCAGGTCCTATCCATAGTCTTATATTATAAACTCACAAAAGAGAAACCCACGAGGGTGAATGCTAAATAAGGGGGGGGAAATAATCACAAAGCTACTAAGGTAAATAATAACATAAAAAAGATAAAATAAATATATGAGGACAAAAAAGAAAGCAACTTCCAAATGTAATGGGTAATAAAACCAAAGAATGTAAAGGAAAAAAATGATGCTAGTAAAATGAAAGTAAAACAAATAAAGTTAAAAAAAATAAAACAAAAAAGTGAGACAAAAATAACAATTAATATCTATGCTAACATCTGTACCAAATATGATCATGTGAAATATAAGTCTATATGTCTCAAAATGTTTTTTGAAGATGGATATGTTTATTATTATGAATTATAGAATAAGAATGGGCATCATAAGATGTCCCAATGGGTAAGTAGATGTAGGGATGGGAATATTAATATGCCCCTAAGTCTTAAGGGACATCTGGATGGGCATCAAAATATGCCCCAACATGTGAGTTGGAGTGAGGTAACATTGAATCATTAAAATGTTTTGCAATAGATTGGTAGGTGAATTTGGAAGTAGGTAAATATGTTGGTTTTTTAGATTTTAAGGAGGTTGAATGTGACATATTATTTCTAGGAGAGGTATGAAGAGGAAAAGGAGGTAAAGTAGGACCATGTATGATATTCTTTAGATTAGGCTTTTTAACTAGGTACACTTTTGGTTCAAGTGACATAAGAGGTTGAGGTTGAATGGATACAACAATGTGTTTAAAGTTGTTCATGTTAACTATCGTTTTCTTATTGTTGTAGATAAAAGGATCAACTGTGGTTTGAAAAAAATTATTGGATGAGGTATAAGTATGGGACAAGTGTTTTTGATCATTAGGTAGTTGATTTTGATGTGGTTTTGGTTCTTTATATTGAATTTGAGAAGCTTGAAGATAGTCTTGATAACGTTGTTTTATGAGAGTATCAAGATTGAAGTGTGGAATGAGGAAGGAAGAAAGAATAAATTGGTGAAGATTGTGATAAAACTCATGAGAATGACCTATAGTAGCATTCCACTAAAAAAACTTATCAGGATTGTACCATTTTGGAGGAGTTTTGGAAGGATCAAAGCTCATGTGTTTAGAGGGTGGCAATTTCCTCTTTGGTTGTTCTAGGCTCAAGAGAGGGTGGGTTGGGTTAAAATTGGTTAAATTTGATGCTCTATTTTGAGGTTGTGGAGGCTTAGATGAATCACTTTTATGAGAATATGATTGGAAAGGTACTTCAATAGTTGTTTGAGATGGGTTAAATTGAGTCATAAGAAAGTCATGTCTTTTTTCTTGGTCTAAGTCTTCATCTAAAGTTCTAGGTGAAAATATTAGAACTTCGTATTAAAGGTGAGGTTTACGAAAAATTAAAAATAGTTTTAAAAGAGTGTCTTCATTCATGTTATGGTCCACTTTATGAGTGAGATACTTCCATAATTTGATGAAAGTATGAGCAGATTCATTAGGATGTTGCTTGTCATTGATGAAATGGCAAAGGTAATTTTTAGGAAGGTCATCATGTTGGAATTCCTTCACTATAGCATTGATTAAAACATCTAGTTGTGAGATTTAATTCTTAGGAATTTGGTTTTACCTTTGAATTACATCACCAACAAAGGTTTTGGCTAAGATCTTGGTGGTAGCAAAGGTCTTAGTTTGGACCCATTCCTTATAGAGATTACCAAAAGACTTAAGAAAGATAGTAGGGTCTCTAGTCC
>JARHVA010005002.1:780000-837500 GCA_037957365.1 Torreya grandis
TTTTTCAAATATGGGGGGACCATGGAAAATGGATGTGGTAACATGACCTTGGCTTGGAAAGAGAAGGGATTGATCATGATTAGGAATGGAATCTTTAATTTCCTATTCTTGTTTACTTAATTAAGTAGACTCATCTGATTCATTATTAATTTCAATGTCACCATGGTTGATGAGGTCTTTGACCTAGTTTTGTAAGTTACAACATTGATTAACGATATGCCCCCAGGTTCGATGATATACATAGTATTGGTTAACATTATACCAAGAGGGATTAGCCTTGGTGGGATTAAGATGTTGTATGGGTATATATACCATCATGTTGGTGATAAAAAGTTGTTGGAATAGGGATTGTATAGATCTAATAAGAGGAGTATATTTCCTCTCTTCACTTCATGCTTTAGATAAGGAAGCATTGGGTTTTAGATCAGAAGGTTATTGACGTGAATGGATAGGTGGACTAGTAAGAGATGAGGTGTCCAAGATTGGATTCCCTTTACTAGTATAGGAAGGGGTAGATGACTGGATATTACTGGTAGATGGAGAATTTGAATGGGACTCATATGGATGGGTATAGATTAGAGGTAATGTTGGATGGATGAGGTCAAAGTTTTTAGGATATAGATTGCTCAACTCAAGGAGGTGTGAAAGGAGCATATCCCTATTGGTTATGAGGTATTTCTTAATAAGCTTATTGGCCAAAAAAAAAATTATGCCATAGAGGAAGATGAGAGAAAGTATAAATGATGTGGTTTGTTAGCAATTATTGGTAGGTATGGGGGATTAAATAAAAAGACTAAGGGATGAATATGGGATATGTGGGATAATTTTTGGTAAAGACTTGCTTTAGTGTAATTTCAAGTTTGACTAAATGGTATGAGATGTTAGATGGGATAAAACAATATTTAAGTGGAACAAATTAGGACATGAGTTATATTTTGATGTTTAGGATTGGATTTGATTGGGCAAGCTATGACAAGTTTTAAGAATTGATGATGATGGGCTAGACTGGATCATGAGACTGAGATTAACTAAGGATTGATTGTATTAAGGATAGGTTAAGAGTAAGATAATCAACTCAAAGAGGGTGAGATGATTTGATTGATAATTTGATATGAATTTGAATAGGTGTACGATTCAAACTTAATTAGACACAAGCAAGCTAATAATGAGGAACTTGATGAAGAGAGTCATTTTCCAAAGTGAATGAAGACCAAAGTATGACTACAGGCTTGATGATGGGATTACTATAAATAGGGGGATGAATTTGGGTTAGACTATGATTAAGATAGGGTTGATAAGGTGACTAGGTAAGACAAGATCAAGACAAATGATTGGTTATGGATAAAGTGCACTTAGGATAATATGTAGATGATAAAGACTTGATTATGATATGTAGGTGGTGGGGATATGAGAAATGATTAGTGGATATGACTAGACTAGGATAGGATCAAGATAAGAGGGTGATGAGAGATAAGATGAGATTCAAAATGAGACAAGTGAAATTTATAAAGAAAAATATGTATAATAATATAATGATAAGGATGTATAAAATAATATGATGACAAGATAGGGATATAAGAGATGGCAATATGTGAAGACCTAGATAGGTGTATATAGGTTTGGGTACAAGAATAACTTGGTTCACAAATATCATGGGTCTAGAATGACACTCAAAAAATCAAGTAGACCACAAACCTAGTATTAGTAAATTGATTGTGAGTGTAACTTGATGACTGCACCACCTAATGGCTTTGCGGATGAGGCTATAGGTCGGTGTTCTATTATGAAATCTCCCAAACCCTCTAAACCTCATTTATACATGATGGTTACTTGAGAGCTGATACTAATTTTGGAAACAAGTCACCTATTGGAATTAAGAGGTCTTAAGCTAGGCTACATAGGCTCTCTATGGGAGTACCTAATTTACGCTAAGTATGGTGGGGCCCAAGTCCTTATAGGGTGTTGTCTAATGCCTAGTTCATATAATTAACTCTTCCCATTCACATAAGACCTATATGGGGTTAACCACCTAGCCTAATGATATATGTCCCTAATATTTATACTCTTTCATAACATAGAGTGTGGATTAGTGTGTAGTCGTGAAATCCATGATCACTATCCCCTAAGACTATAACAAGTGTCTGGGTGTCAATTACACATCATGTTTCCCCTAGAAAAGAAAAATGGGAAGGTTTTTTAGTGGTTTTTTTATCCTCCAAAAATCATTATTAGGATGCAAGGAGGATATCATACACAACCATAGCCCTTGGGTGACACAGATAGGCAGACAAAAAAGATTAATTTAATTGATTAATTAGATGTGAGATATATACAAGATCTAAGATATAAAACAATATACAATATATATTCAAAGGAATTTAAATAAATGATTTAAACCAAGTGATTAAAATGATTGAAAGCCTTAAAAAAAAATTAAGATGCAAAAATGTCTTTGACAAGTGGCATGTAATAAAATGATTAGTAGTTTCAAGTGGCAATTTTGGAGAGGTAACCTACAAGACAAGACATTAGATGAAAATATGACCTATAAGAGAAGATGTTAACCAGTAAAAATAGCCACTATGTTCACCCCTAAAAGAAACAAAATATTAGTCTAATAAGCCTTAATAAAAAACACTGAGAAAAACTATGATTTGGCTCTATAACATTTTTGGGTGAGGGGGTCATGACATTGGGGTTTAGGGGTATCACCCCCCAGTGAGGTCAAGGAGTAGTGCCCATTATAGGGTTAAGGGGAAGTTACCATTATGGGGTTAAGGGGCAGAGCTCCTTGCAGGGTTTGAGGTTAAGGGTTAGAGCCCCTTATAGGGTCAAGGGGCAATTTGGGCCTTGCAAGATGCTCAAACTGACAAAAAAATAATTGAAAATGATCCTTAAAAACACACTCAAAAAGGAGAAATTGAATTCAAAAATAAGTGAAAAAATACAATTTTAAAGTGTAGATACACAATCAATGGATACAAAATCACTTTATGAGAGCATAAAATTGTGACTTTTTTACAATATCATGATTGCAAAAATGGGATAAATGCTAGCAGTTACCATTCGATTTTTATAAAATGATGACATTTTAAGTGATATCAAAAATTTTATTGTGAAAATGTAATTTCATAATTGGAGATATTATGAGATGAGGAACAATGATTAATAGGATAAAATATATAGAGAGTTTGAATATATATACAGATGATCATAAAGTCAAAATTATTATAGATTAATGTCTAGACAAATTAATCAAGTCAATATCACTCATTAATAGACAAGATCACTTAATACAAAATTGCTAAATCAAAATTATTGATATTGTAGAGACTGACTAAAGGGGTAAGGTTGGTAATTTGATTTATTTTTTATGCAACACCTATCTTTTCACAGTGCTTCCCCTTTCCTATAAATAGAAAATAATCATATACAAATAAAGACCACATAGTTAACAGGTTAGCAACTCAACTTCATAATTTTAACTAAAAATGAAAAACCACTACTCTTGAAGTTGATATCATGAATTTCAAGGCAAACTTACAACTATGTTTCTGTAGTTTTTCTTGTGGACAATGAAGCAGTCTAGAGATGATATGACATGCTTCCCTACACATATAATACCACTTTTTCACCCCTATAAGATGAAAAAAATATGATATGGACTCACATAAGATCAAACATTAATCAAAACTAGTTATACTTGGTTAAACACTATATCCTACAAAACCACAACTTTCAGGGGAAAACCATAGATTTTAATACCAAATAACTATTCAAGAATTTAGGATATTACCTAAATATCAAAACCTACTTAAAAGGTAAACCATTATTAGTTAAGGTGTTATTAGTGATAATATCACTATCTTTCAAACAAAATCATGACTTTTATGATAATATTTCCATTTGTAAATTCATGATTTTTCATGAGTGACAAACTACCAAGAAAAAGGTTAGTAGCTAGCATTTATGGTTTGGTGGCTAATTCAAAACCATGACTCCCAATGATAAAATCATGACTATGTTTTAGTGGTTTTACAAGGAAAAACTATAGTTCACCTGGGCATGATAATTGGATGAAATGTGGTGCTTATTCCTCAAACAATCAACCCTACAAGCAATCAAAACACATCTAAGATTTAAATAAGTTAAATTAGGAGGGGATATCCCATCATGGATACCAAAATATAGATGAAATTTTGAGCTAAATGAATTATATTATTCATTTATGTCAAAACACCCAAAATGTCAACATGTTAGTTGAGATCCAAAGCCATAAGCATAAAATTCAAATAATTGAATGAAAATTCAATGCAACATTATAATCCTAAAGATAATTTCTCCAAACCAAGATTAAATAAATAAAAGTACTAAAGGTTTAATGGATGAAGATAGCTTATGTTAGACTCATATTTAGTAGCATGATGTTGATAGCTTGATTCATAGATTTGTATGATAGCATGGACTATTTGATCATAGATTTGGCATGAATATTTAAGTTCATGGATTCATTGGTTGGACTGGCCATGGAGGAGTGTCTTGTATAAATAGGCAATAAAGGGAAAATATATGTCTCATGTTCAAATTTGAGTCATGAAGATTAAGGGTGGAAGAATTTCCAAGGAATTAAAAATTCCTTTGAAGCCTCTATTATATAAGCTTCTAGAGAGGAGGGGTCAAGTTATAGGAGGTTCTAGAATTGGATGATTATAGAATATCCTTAGGGATTCATTAAGATTAGCGAGGGATTGGGTAGGTGATTAGGGACTAAGGATGTAGGAGAGCATAGGAATAGGCTAGGGTAGGTAGGTAGATAGGTCATGGGAATTTTAATTTCCTAAATAATGGATAAGTGGGAGTAGGATAATATTAAGAGATGATTATAAGAATTAATAGATTCATGAGGTAGGGATGATAAGGCTATTGTGATAAATAAGAATGAAGGCGATGTTAAATAAATGACTAGAAGGGGTGATATTGGGATGGAATTAGAAGAGATAAATGAGATAAGTGGAATTAGTGTTGACTAATAGTAATATTAGTGATGATAAAAGAATCAAGTGAATTTAGGTGTATACATTTATATGTATATGTTTGTCCATGTTTGGGCACAATGTTTTTGACATATTGTTAAGTCATTTTCCATAAAGTATCCTATATTTTTCATGTTATGTTGTGTTATAATGTCTTATGAATCACATATCCTTCCTATATGATTTCACATATGTATCTATATAATTACTTGTGATATATTATGCAATGTTTTATGATTATTTCCATAATATATATCATTAATATCTTATGTTTGGTGTCGTGGTATTTACATGCATGCTACTATATATAATATTACTATGTTTAGTGCCTATGTTCCCATGGTATTCACCATGCATGTATGGGGAATCACTATTGTGTTTACACTTCTCATTACTTTGTATAGCCAAACTAGGGGCACATTTGAGACATTAGGGGGAATGATATTTTTTTTTCATATTAATTTTACACATGTTGGAATCATACCACCATGTTTCCTTGATTTTACTATTATATATAACATTATGCATATGAAACTTTCATTGGGACATATTGTTTACCTCCATCTATTTCATCCTCATATGACGATGCATACTCTCTTATTGAGATTTGCATGATGGTATTTTTTTATTGTTACAAATTACTTATATAATTTTTTTAAAGTAATTTACATGATTATATTTTACAATGGCTACATATGTGTGATTTATATATAATTTTTCAAATATTTCCAAAGATTCAGCTATATATTTTATAACACATGATACATTTAACTCTTTATTTTGAGATGAGTGATTAAAAAACATAGTTTATAATACCTCACCTCAAAAGGGGGCATTTATTTATATATATCAAGATTAAGTGAAAAAAAATCAAGATTTAGCAAAAGGGCTGAGCAAATTTAATTGAACTAAGCATGAAAATAGTCCATTGTCTAATTCATTGATCAATAAATGGATTGGGTTATCATGACTCTTTGAGAAAATCTATAAATGTCTTAGAAGTTTCTAAGAATATATTATTGATAAATTTTGCCATGATTTGTCAATGTTGCTTATGTGAAGGTTTTTAGGAGAAATCCATTCATGGATAAAATATTAAAAACCTATCAAAAATATCATACAAACTTCATCAATCCAGAACCATGCTTGATAATATCTTACAAGTCCATATTTTGGAAAATGTTTCCTCTATTCCTCCAGCATTCTAGTTGAAAGCTAGTAAGTGAAAATTTCAAATGTTTCATCTATGAAGGAAAAGAAAAGTTCATTCAAATGGTTTAGGGTAAGATAGGAGGACCTAAAACCTTAATATTCCATTCATTGGTTATAGGTTATAGGTTCTTAACTTCATGCATAATTTTTAATAAGGAAAGGTGCTCTAAAACCCTTCTTAAACCCCAATAGCTGAATTTTAGGATATGTGATTGAATTTTTGAGTTTTTTATTTTAATTTAAAAGTTTTGTGAGATCTTATGGGGAATAAAAATCCTTTCTAAACCTTCCTAAATCAAAATTTCAATGCAAATAATGGAAAAAGCTAAAGGCACAGGTTATAGAGTTTCAAGCATGCAAGTGAGAAAGTCAGAAAAGGTATTTTTTCAAAAGTTTAAGTGATTTTTTGAAGATATATAGTGGATTTAATGATTAGATGATATATTCTAGGTTTTGATTCAAAAATAATGAGGTCTTTAGGCCTCATAAAACTCAAAAAAATGCCAAAATTTAGACCTACAGGCATTTAGAAATGAGATTATGCCTTTGTATATAAATAAACTTCTACCAAAAACTTGTAATACATCACCTTTAAATCAATAAGATGTTGATTTTTACTTCATTTTCAAGTTGTTCATGAAGTGTGTGCCTCATATTCATTGATGTAACTTAGTGAATAACTGGTTTTCATATGTTGATGTCTGAATTTTTTACCTTTATGTAGCACATGAGAATTATTTTAGGTCATATCAAGTGTCTAAGTCTGATTTATACCTAATTTAGAAGTGAATTCAAACTCTGTTCATTCCTTCCATCCTAGTGTGAATGTTTCTCAAGACCTCTATATGAAATGCCGATGTAAGAGTCATTGTATGAAGATGAAGTGAACATGTGAAAGTTCTTTAGCTTCCCAAGTGTGACAAGTATAGGCATAGTTGACATTAACATTAGTGTATCATAAAAAAAATTAGTTTTACTATTCATGTTTAGCTTGAGTATTGCTCATTTTACCCTTTTTCTAGTAATTAAATCACTAAATTAGAGAGTTTAGATAAAATTAGGTGAGTGCACCAAAGGAAACAAACCCTTCATCTAGAGATTATATAAAATCTAAGGCCACCCAAACCTTGGAGATTTTCCATTATATTGACATAAGTGATAATAACCACACATTCTTGTAAGCATACACTTTTGAGTGATGAAAGTTTCTAGCACACTCAGTGAAACATAGATTGGAGATAGAAAAAAAACATTTGTAGAAGCAAAGAAGTACCAGTTTCATGCCTAAGATCACTACAAGGTCTATAGGTATAGCTATACCATTTTATTTTGATGAATTATTTGAGAATTCAAATAGAAGAAGAAGGTTTTTAAGAATAATTCCATATTCTACAAGGTTATTAAATTCACCAAATCAATGTATTGTGTAAATCACTTCAATTTAAAATACCATTATCAATATAATTGTCCCTAAGAACCAAGTATTTATTCCTTTCAATGATGAAATTTATTTCAATTTATCCCAATATGATGATATCCCAGCCTTGACCTTTTAAATCCTACCATATTTTATAGGTGAAGATCAAACTACACCCATAGAACATATCAAAGATGTAGCCAACTTTTGTTAATTCCACCATGTTACCCAAGAGAATGTTACCATCCATTTACTTACTGCATCCTTCAAGGGAAAGATGTGATGGTATATGAACCTTCCCTTAAATCCTATTGCCACTTGGGATACTTTAGGTGCAGTATTCTATAAACAATTTGAAGATAAATAAGACCATTTATTCCTTGTTGAGCAACTCACTATCATCAAGAGAGCACCACATATATTTATGATTGATTTTAATCATAGATTTTAGAAAACATAGAATATAATACCTCCCATGGCAAGTCCATCTCCTAAATATGATTTCCTATATTTCTTAAGAGCCTTGAATTTTGATATTTTAGTTATGATTTAGTCCATAGGTGCTAGGACACTCCCATATGCCTATGACATTGCCATTAGAGCTGAAAATAGTCTAATTCAGTCTGGTAAACTTGTACCTAGGCCTCTAATGCCATTTTTTCTATAAGCACAGCCCATTCTACCTTTTCAAGATCTATTAATAACCCCAGTTACCTCCCCTCAAAGTCAAATTCAAGCTCCTCATAGTCAATCTAGTGAACTTGGTGAACTTAAAGGTATGTTGCAATATTTTGATAATGAGATAGTTTAGCTAAAAAGGCAATAATATTAAGACAATAGGCCATATCGAGCACCTAATAAGCCCACATATCATCCATATAGATATATGTTACCTTTTGAGTCACCCTTATTCAATTTTTCATGAATTTTACCATTAAATAAGTTCACCCACTTATCATATTTTATGTGTGAAATTTATAAAGCGTTAAACCTTTGAACTTGAACCATTCTTAGTTCAAGAATTTAATTGTTTAATATGTTCAATAGTTTCAATGTTTCTCAAAGTGAACTATTTGTCCTTTTGTGTATTTCAATTTGAACCTTTCGGTTGAACTTGAACCCTTTTTCATTAGTTCAAGAGTTCAATGGTTCAAAGAGTTCAATACTCAATGTTTTGTAAAGAGTCATGTTCACTTAGTTCCCTTGTATAAATTAATACATCATTGAACCTACCACTTGAACCTTATAGTAGAGTTCAAGATTTCAACGGTTCATTATTTTAAATTTCAAAGTTTCTCGAAAAGTCATGCAACTATTGGTCAGTCTGTGTAGTTCATCTCGTATCTTTGAACCTCAAAGTTGAACCACATTTCCAAAAGTTCAAAGGTTTAATGGTTTAATGACTATACTCTAATATCACCCTAAAGCTTTCTCTAAGTTAAAATTAGTTGGAGTTTTAGAGGAGAATATATCCAAAACTGATTATAAAGTAGAAAATTTTGAATTTTCATGAGGTTACATATAATCATTACTCATCAAAATCACATGTAAAAAAATTCTTGCCATTAATGCATATATCAGTGTGTGTCTTATCAAGCATGTTTAGCATGTATTTTTTAGGTTTAATTATTCAATTTGATTAATATTTGAATCAAGAGAGAACTTATCAAATTTAGCAAACAAGCATATTAGGTGATACAAAGGAGAACAACATAGGTGGTATAAGATATTTGATTGTTTAAATTCACAATGATTTTAGATACATTTAAGGTGAGTTTTACTCTTACTATAAGCCATTTCCATTACTTGGTTGGAAATAAGAATCATTTTGAGTTTAAAAAATTATTTAAGAAGTTCAAAACATTTTATTTTTATTATATCCTCCAACCTATAATCGTGAAATTTGCATGTCTTGATTAAGAGCATGGTCCTGGTCTCATATATTCTCTTCCTAAGATTAGGGACACTTCTCTGGTCTAATATGACTTGGAAGATTTTAAGGAAAGAGCTAGAAATCTTGTGTCAAATCATATGATGCAGAAGATAGTAGAAAGTGTCTTAGTTGAAGATATTACCTTTCTCATGGTTTTACAATGCCCTAAATTAGTTATAGAATGCATGAATAGATATGAACCTTAGAACAAGTGCATCAGAACTGTTGATGGTAATGTTTTACTTTATATCAACAAACAAACCCTAATATTTGTGATGAGAATTCCTCCCAAGGAACCATATTTTGACCTCAATATTACTTCTTCTTATGGTTATTTTTCACTAAAGAAAGCAATTTACAAGAGCATGATTGCAAGAAATTATCTTTTGAAATTCCAAAAAGGGGGTTCAAGACTACCCAGACCATTAACAATAAATCACATGATTCTAAAAGTACAAGATATTATAGTGTTACTACACAGGCTAAAGGGTAATGCTCAGGAATATTATTGAGAATACTAGATGTACTTTTTCATATAGTTGATCCTCTACAGAGAACAATATTTGTATTAGGCAGAAATTGTAGCTAAATGTTTATATCTAGGTTGAAGTAATTATTTGGGAAATAAAGATTTTTATATGTCTTCATACCTCTTCTATTACCTGGCTTCAACAAGATAATGGGTAGGGTTACCTCATGCACCCTTGGCTAAAGACAAAAAAAAATTATGACTATTACTCACAATTACAAATGCATATTTGCTATGAGGATTATAGGAGGGTTAATGATGTTTTTATGGGGAGATTGACTTTTGAATTATCAAACAACATCAATAAGAGGTTATTTGATGAAGCTATGCAAATGATTAGCAATTATGGTAGTTTATTTATTTAATTCTCCAAGTTCACTTATATCAGAGTTGAGGGTTTTCACAATGAACCTTTGAGATTACCTATGTATGTTTTTGACTAATTTGTGTTAATAGAAGTCTGTAGACAATTAGCACATGTAAATAAAAAAATTCCCAATAAAAAATAAATCTAGTATATCTTTTCCTATTAAACTTGGATGTTATTCATGCCAGTCAGCATCTGATGCTTTGAATTTAGAATTCGATCTTAAAAAATTCAATTTTCAATACTTTACAGCTGGATCCCAATTTGATAGAAAAGGTTTTGCCAAGGATAACTTGGATCTTGGAATAGGGTTGTCACATATTCCTCAATTAGAGGATTATTGGAAGGATTGTTTAGATGAATTTAAAGTCAGAATAAGACTATGGTCTAGGTTCTCCCTAGGGAAAATAATTACCCTTAATTTAAATATGGACATTTTTGGAATTTTTGATAATGAAGAATAGGTGACTGATCCATAATTTTTACAGATAAAGCAATCACCCATTCCAAAAATTGACTGGGGTAAAAATGAATAAGATAGAATTGAGGTTGACACCCTCCCAGTGATAAGAATAACTAAGAAATAGTTGAGAGAGCAAAAAATGGGAGGAGCTCAAAATAAAGTTTCCCAGCAATGTACATCAATAATTGAATCACCATCCCCAATAAGCTCCTCTAACCAGCTTATTTATATCTATGATATAGGTACTTCCAAGTCAAAACCTATAAGGGATCCTATTATCAAAGGATTTGAGAAGGCCATTATAACTACTCTGCCTCCTCGTTCTACCAAATCAAGGACTCAAAGCAAGAGAAAGACTCAATTTTTTTTTAAAATTAATTATGCATTCAAATTTTGAAGAGGATTCAAGAGAAGTAATAGGTGATAAAGAATTTGATTCACTAATGGTGGATAAATATACAAAGATTACTTCTAATTCTATCGACCTGATGATTATTTCAAATATGACTTCTGATCAACCAAATCCCGATAAAGAAGTCTCAGCCTCTACACCTAAGTGGCTGGAAAGCTCAATCAACAACAAAAGGAAAATAGTACCTTTTTCTTTACCCTTGGAGGATTCGATGAGTAAGTGTTTAGGAAAAACTTCTAAATCTAAGAAATTAAAAAAAACATCTAGGGTAGGCATTGAACCCAGCACAGGGAACTGGAATGTAGAAATAGCTTGGCCAAGAACAAACGAAAAAGTTTAAGATCCTTTAGTTCAGGATTTTACAATTAAAAAGATATATCTTAGGACTGCATCACATGCCACGGATGTGCATCACCTTGAAGCATCTACCAAAAGCATAGTCAACAGAACATGGAAGGATGAAAAAGATAAAAGGGAGTTAAAATAGACTATGTGGTCAATTGATGAATACATCGATGCCATTCATAGTTTAGATCCACAACCAATTTCCCAACTGCCCCTATCTTTTGATCCAAAATCACCTGTCAATCAAAATATGTTGGATCATATACATAGAAGCAAAATGGTTACTAGGATATTTGATAATTAGTTGGATGGCATCATCCAGAAAGCTATGGAATACATTCATAAATTGAAGAATGTATATGATCTAACCAAAATTATTGTTGAAGATTTGAAAACACAAAATGATTTATGGATAAAAGATGAAGGAAAATGGATGGGTGTGATGAACCAAATTGATGAGGTATAAAAATGGAATAACAAAGTTTTTGTCAAAAAAGAATTTGATATGACTGGATGAAGATGTATTATATATAAATAAGAAAAATATTAAATGGAGAAATTCAGTATCCCAATAAGGGTGAATTAAAATCACAAAAATGATCAAATAAATAAATGAATTCATTCATTATAGCATGATCTATAGTGTATTGATGTGAAATACATAAAGGATGATGTAAAACTTGAAAAGGACATCAATACTATGATTCAATCCTTTAGGGAAAAGATCAACATCATTAAAGAAAGTGAAAACTTATCAATTGAAAATTTCTCTCAGATTTCAAAGGTAGAGTCACTTCTTTGTCACTGCATCAACACACTCTTAGAGCACATGGAAAAGATGGGAAAAATTCAAAGGGAAGAAAACATCTGGAAGGCAAGAATAAAGCACATCAGTATTACCAACCTCTCAAAAATCTAGGAGTTTGTTATAGAATTTCAGGAGTGGAAAGCTCAATGTACCTACCCAACTAAACACAACAAATCTAGAGATCCTAATCCATCACTTCAGCTATGATTTTATTTGCATAGTTTCTTTTATTCAATTATTCAGTTGCTTTTCTATTCAAAACTTGACCTTTAAATGAATTTGTAAATAAACTAAATCTTAGAGGAGTCAGAGTTACTTTAACTCTGGTCTAGTTTGAAACATTGATTAATTAGGGAAACTATATTTTTTTTTGGGGGGTTAAAAAAAAGATAGAGAAAAGAATAGAAAAAAGAAAGGAGATAATATTTTTCAGAGCTAGACCACTATTGTTTACAATATATATGATGTTTGTCTGAAACATTTTTCATTTGTGAATGAAAAGGAGAATCAATTATTGCATACTTAGTTTTGTGCATTTGAGTATTTGAAATTAGACTTTTTGTGTAAAATCTTCTTTCATATAGTGATTACTCTTCAATTAGACAATTCATTGTACGTGTTTTATCATTTATTGGTTCAACTATATATATATATATATATATATATATACATAACTTTTTGATTGTTATTTAAAATAGAATATGTGTATTCTATTGCCCATTTTTGTTATAAAATCTTGCATTCATAGCATGATGATGTATGGATGTTAGTTTGCCTTTAAACACTTTCTAGTTAAAAGTGTATCTCAATATTTGAAATCATTGAAATATTAAAGGAATTTGTACCTTAATTTAGAGGGGAACTAATCTTGATAGTTCACCCATTTGTTGTTTAACTTATTTTTTCTTGAAAGAAGAAGGGTATGGAGTCAAAATAAAACATTTTTAAATTAGGACAAATCTGTTAGCCAACAAGATCAAAGACCTCTCTACCAACATTTTAGATATAATAGGCCTCCATAATAAGCACAAGGAGTCATTACACCAGACAAACCATATGTTTTAATTAATCCCAATGTTATTTCCACATCTAAGGCCCTTATACCAATATAAAATAATTTTAAGCAAGATTCAATTTATCAGCATTTTAACACCAATGATGTGGAAAATCAATATTTAATAACACGAAATATGGAAATTCCTCAAATGGCACAAGAGGTAACCTTTCTTAAAGAAGTAAAACATAATGAATCTATTATGAAATAAAGAGAATTGAATCATGTACAATTAAAATTGGATGTAGCCTTGGTAAATTGGCAAGTTAATGATCATGTGGTATAAATTAGATTGGTGAGCCTAGCCAATCAATCAACTTTGTTACAACCATTACAATATCTAAGAAAAGGGATATAGATGAGATCCAAGAGGTAAATTATGACTTAAATGTTATTATTATGATTTATAAAGGTACTAATTATCATATTGTTACCCCTTTAACTCAAAAAAATCAGAGTATAGAAACAAACAAGGTTCACCAAGTACCTCAATAAAAAGAGTGTCCTATTTCTCCAAAGGTGCAACTAAAGATTGGAGGATCCTCCTTCATCATAGTATACCATATGAAGAAATTTAACATCAACATGACTATGTGGGATGCATTATAAATCCCAGGACAAAAGGATACCCTTATCCATGAGCTTTTAGACCTTAGCTTTTCTACAAAACTAGTAGAGAAAAAAAGTGTGGTTTTAACAAATTTAGATCAATAAGAGAAGCAATAAGTATAAAAAGTATTTAGAGGGGTAAAGGCCACAAAATATGATGGAAAACCAAGACATATCCTTTATATATTTCCTTGATTATTGACAACACATTATTTCATTATTGCATGGTTGGTAATGGAGTAAGTAACACAGTAATGCCAAAATAGATTACAGATAAGTTGGGTTTGGTGTTGAGTCAAACACTAAGGGTGTTTTTTAACTTGATGTATATCCGAACAAGAAAGTGGGTAAAATAAATATTATGAAATTAACACTTCATTCATACCCAAGTGTGATCATTCAATAAATTATGGTTGTGGTGGATCTTCCTCCATACTTTGATATGTGATTATCACATGAGTTCACTTCAATCATAGATGGCTATTATTGACCAAACGTTTACCCTAATTTAAATTGGGTTAACCCCCTACATGTTAAAACTTTTTATAATGTCTTATAGGTTTTAAAATGGTCACCATGGTCCTAAATGTGGTCAATTCATACTTTTAGGGTCATAGAACATGTTTTAGCCTTTGTCATACTTATCCATTTGTCTTGATGTCCTTTAATTCCACCTTTTTAATCATTTTAAGGAATTTTATATTTTTTTCACAAAAGTACAAATGTTTCAAGAAGTAAGCTAACATATCACATGTCATAAAAGGATTAGATAAGTATTTGAAATTGAAATATTACAGGTTCAACATAAAAAGAATAATATCATCTACAAAAAATCAATTTTAGGTGTTTATACAGATTGGGGCAAATCATCTTCAAGTGTGAATGATTTAAGAAGGTGTCATGGAATCCCCATATGCAATTTTCATGCTTATTTGGTATTAATAGATCTAAAATTTATGAAACCATCTTCTTTCTCCTATCACTCCCTTGGATAGTTAATAAAGGGTCAATGGTTTTCATTTGGTATGGACTAGAGAAGAGTTGGAGTGAGTGAACTTAAAGGATGTTAGAGGTCCTTATGACCTTCCATTTCATGGTAATAGTTTTAGGATTGGTGGATTATCTTGTATGAACAATTATTAATGTTGTTAGTACCTCCAAACTTCATATACAATCCTAATGGCTTGATTTTCCTTATCTGGTTGCACTTTCGAGATTGGTCTCGGTGAACCAAGTAATGCACGTAAAATTAAAGAGAATATCCACCCATTTAATTTTTATTTCAACCTAGTTTTGAATGTGATTTCATGTGATGATATTATAAACCATCTCCTTATGCTAGAAGTGAATACCAATGGTCTACAAAATAGTGTTTGATAGTTGCAGAGTTTGTCCTTCTATGAGTAGCTTCAAGTCAAGAGTAGTGCACTTATTTTCAACCCCTTATATCATGGTGGGTCATATTATCCATTTAAATTTATATTTAATATATCTGTAAGGATATTAATCTTGTAATATAATGAGAATGCAAAAATTACAAACAAGCTAACATACTTAATACAGACCTACAAGGTTTTATGTGCAAGTAGTCAATGGTATAAGCATATGTTGGTGTTCCTTCAAGAGGATATGAATATTTTAATATAGTGATAATTACTCTTAATTATTATTGAGTATTTTAAGATGGAATGATAGGTTTCAAATATTAACTCAAGACTCATATACACAACCCACCTAAGTAATAACTTACAACTTGATATAGAGAAGTGTGTTTTGACAATGATGTTCCCAAAGAGAAAGGAGGTTAAATTTCTTGATAATATTCTCAAGATAAAAAATAGGACCAGTCCATTAAAAAATATTTGATATTGGTTGTGATATTTAATTTAAGACCAAACACAGTCAAGACCTCCTCAAGCAAAACCTACAGTTAGTCAGGTTGAAAAGTTGTTTTAGATAGAGATAATGAAGAAACACATAGGTTCCAAGGATTTGAATGATATAATAAGATATAATAATAAAATTAATAAAGTGAGATTTAAATATTGAATAAGGTTCCTAAACCATCAAAACTTGAAACCACTGCACTTAGAAATCTTCATACACGCCTATAGTCAACTGTTGAGAAAGTTATTTTTGAAACAATCATGGATTGATGATTTGGAATTAAATAAGAGTTAATATGATGTGAATAAGGTTTTATAATATCAATAATCATCACATGATATGATTATTTTTTGAAACATGACTCTTAGAATATTATGTTGGTATATCAGTCTCAAGGGAATACACACAGGAATTAAGTCTACCCAAGTGACTTAAGGCCTCTCCAAAGATAAAATTGGTTGTTATGAGAATAATAAAAGGATTAAATGGAGTTAAAAATTCATAAATTTATAAATCCAAACAATATAAATCAATTTAAGGTAGAACAAGTTCAAACTCTACCTAAAAATCCTATACAGTCCTAACAGGCCTATAGCTATTCTTGAGAATTTTAAGTGTTGAGGGATATAAAAGTGTTATAAGAATTTGAAACTTGGGACAAGAGGTAATCATGGCTTAAAAAATACTCCCATAGTTTCCTCTATGTTATATTAATATATGAAGTACTCACTATTTTATCTCAAACCTGAGATACTCCACAAGTAGTATAACTCGCAGACCTAGTGCATTGATGGTGAAAGGATGAATGGAAGAGTCTTAAGGCACTTTTGGATGATGTGTAGGACTAAATTAGTGGTAAATTAGTATTTAATAGGTTCTAAAATCATTTTGACGACTCATAGGTGGTGACATACTCAAAAAAACCTAGTCTATGCCCATGAGGACTAGAACTAGGCATGAACCTCAAGCTTCTAATGTCACTCATGTGATCATGTGATCTTCCAAATAAATGTGACAACTTTCATGGGAGATTATAGGGTTGATGAGAATTAGTTTTTTGGTGAAGACACCTTATATTGGTTATTTTTAGCATCAATTTATCTCAGGGATGTATAGAATGCATAATAGCTACTCAAGAATTAACTTCTTTCACTCCCATCTATACAAAAAAGATGTATGGGGTCTTGATAACTTAGGGATAGTTAATTGGTTCAAATTTTAGGGGACTAACCTTAATGAAATATTGATAAGAACCTGAACTACCTAAAACACTGATAAGATCCTAATGAGGAAAAGATGAAGAGAAATGCATCTAGAAGGGGTCAATTGGCCTAGAAAGTGATTTTAAAAAACTTGGAACTCTCTTATTCTCCTCACCACTCAGTTATTATATACCATCACTTGTACATATTGATCAATGTCTATGTTTTATGGAAGATTTGATGTGATTTTAAGGTACATAAAGGGATAAATAGGTGAAAGTCATGGTGAAAGTTGTTGAAGATGTATATGAATCCTCAGACCCCATTCTCACCTAAATAATTCATGGATACTCTTATATTAAGAATTATTATTATAGGTTGTCTTAGATAGAATAGTGAGAAGTAAGGTGACTACCAAGTTGGAGATGAGAAGTATGATTTTGAGTTTTCTTGAAGTTTACATGATAGACCAAAGGATAAATGAGTTCTAAATATGTGTTTTACATATATATAATGAACTATCTTGAGTATATGTAGGTCACCCTAGTGACAAGTGTGATATTTTAGGCCTATATGACTAGTGAGTTACTACAAGGGTAAGTAACAAGTGGTAAAGAGAATATCATTAGTTGCAGGGGTGCATAATGACCTATACCAATCATGTTTCTATATTATCAATTTAGTTCACATGTGTTAATGACTTATAAGATACTTCAATATAGTTAAGTGGACTCCTCATCAAGACAACACTTTCAAGAAGGATAATGAAGTATCCCTATGGCAACTTTAGGAGGATGTTATATTTGAGATTGACACTTGTTCAAGAGAGATTCATGATTTTTTTCTAAATCTTTCTTTTTCATTATAACTAGTCTTCAAGACTTGGAACTTGTTATTGTGACTCTATAACATCATTATTTCTCTCTTTTATCCTATTTCTATTTATATTTAATCCATTTTGTCATTGTAAATAATCCATAATTGGTATGGCAAACACCTTCTAGTTTTACATCTTATTTTTCCTTTAAATAAATTTATTAAGATTGTTTAGTCTTGAAAATTCTTTCCTAAGTATGTCAATTAGTTAATTTGGATGAGAAGTGATGGTTGCTTTCTCCTTGCTTCCATTCTTCTCTTGTATGCATTGTGTGAGTAACATCTCTTCTAACATTTCTCATAAAGTGTAAATGTTTGTTAAGTGTGTTTGAAGTGTGAATAAAATTAGTAGTGTGAAATATCAAACCCACTATTCAATCTTCTTTAGAAATTCATACCAATATACCTTTATGTAGAAACGTTTACACTAGAATAACCTTGAGTTGAGATCAGTTTTAGTAATTTGACTTCATAGTGAAAGTTTCAAGTATGTTTGTAGAGATATCCTTGGTGTATCACCTCTATTAGTATAGATTAATTTATATTTCCTTATTCCCTTTTCACCCATAATAAGTAGTTAGACTAGTGTATTTGAGAGCATGAATAGTTAGATCTAGGGAGCTATCCCATAATCTATAGATCTATCTCTTGTAGAAATCTACTTATACTTAGAGATAGTTCCATGTTATCCCAATTTTGAGAAGGTCTTATTGACTTCACTAGGGTGTAAATTTGGGATATAATAGGTATATTTTAGATAATTAGACATACCTCATGTTTATAATAAAGTATATAATAAAATTTACAATTCATTCATAACCTATTACTTATTTTCATCTACAACCATACATGCTTAGTATTGTTAATACTAATTATTTCATCTCGAATAAGTAGAGAAAAATAGTGAAGCTAAAGTAAACTCATATATTGATGACATACCTAATTTGTTTCTTGATGAATGGGATAATAATATTCATGATCATGATCCCTAAAAGATGATAGAGGAAGGACTTGGATTTTATTGTTTACACAATGATGATGTAGAAATTATAGCTCTATACAAAGAAAGTGAGTTGAATAATTATTTATGGAAACTCTATTTTGATAGCTCATATAATAAACATGGTATAGGGGATAGTATGATGCTCATTTCACTCTCCAAACAAAGGTATTTTATGATTGTAAAATTTTATTTTGTATTCTCTAAAAATGTAGTAGAATATGAGGCCTTAGTTCATGGTATGCAATGGGCTAGCAGGATGGGAGATAACCTCTTACATGCATTTGGAAATAGCAAGCTTGAATTAATCTGTGTAAAGATCCATTTATAAAATCATAAAAACATAGGTATGGTATCTTCTAGAAGATTTTTATGTATTTGACATACAAATAGTGCTTAGAGAGAAATAAACATGCAGATAGGTTGGCTGCAATAGGAGCCTAGTTTGAGATCCTAGATGATGTAAATAATGATAAAACTCAACCATATATTAAGATTTTGTTAATACCCTATATTATTGATAATAATGTGAATTATAAAATATTTGAGGATGATGATCAACTTATTCATTTTACTACAAGAAGAGACTGAAATGTCTTTTATAAATTAGTCAAAATGTTTGCAACAATATAGTGATCAAATAATTCAGCTCAAGTCTAAAAAGTTACCCAAGGGTCTTGTCACACTTGAGAATATCTTCATTAGGGATGATGAGGTAATAAAGGATAAATATTATTTGTATACCAAAGAATAAAATTATGCATGCATTGACATAGTCAATAAGAAATCTCTCAAGCTTTGTAAAGTATGCTCTCAAGCTCAGAAAGAATATTTTACTAATTTATGTAGAGAGTTTTCTGATTTTTTTGTATGTGAGTACAATGATTTAAAATTATTTGATCCTAGTTTGGATCAAAATACCATTAAATTAGAATCAGATAAAAAAATTATGAGGCAAAGATAAAACCAATCAACACAAATATAGAACCTTTGATGAGAATAGAGCTTCACAAGTTGATTGAATCAAAAATAATCTTTCTCATCAAGCATTACACTTAGGTTTCTAACCTTGTTCCTATGATAATTAAGAATAGAGAAATCATATTGTGTGTGGACTTTTGTGATGTGAAGAAGGCCTCACTCAAGGACCATTATCCCTTGCCATCAATGGAACAAATACTACATTTAGTGGCTGGTTTAGAAAGGTTTTCATTGCTAGATGATTATAGTAGTATAACCAAATAATTATGAAGGAAGAATATTAGTTTTAAAAAAATTACCACAAAGTTGGGCACCTTATCATATCAAAAAATGCAATTTGGGTTATCCAATGCAAGAGAAACATCACAAAGAGTGATGGATATGGCCTTTCAACGTTTGATTAATAGGTTTGTTCGTATGTATTTGGATGATGTTATAGTTTTTTAAAATAAGGAAAGTGATCACATCATTCATCTTAGAGAGGTATTTGAGAGATGTAGGTGGTATGGGGTATCACTTAACCCAAAGAAGTGTGTGTTTTCAGTGCATTAAGGTAAACTCTTTAGTCATGTTGTTTCTAAGCATGGTTTGAGTATTGATCCATAAAGAATATATTCTATTATTTATTTGTCCATGCCTAAAAATAAGAAAGAATTATAAAGTTCCCTTGGCAATATTAAACATATAATAAGGTACATATACAATTTTTCAAGTTTTTCAAAGCCTCTTATAGCTATGCTCAAGAAAAATCAAAATTTTACTTGGACCAAGGGAGGTATGAAAAGTTTTGAAAAAATAAAGAAAGCCATTGATAGTACTCCCACTCTCATAAAACCTGATTGTTCAAAGGATTTTGTGTTGTATGCATATGATAATGTTCATAAAATTTTAGGAATAAAGACACAACAAAATCAAAAAGGTTTGGAGTATCCAATACTATTTTTTATCCAAAGCTTATAAGAGTATGAAATAAGGTAAAAATTTATTGAAAAACATGTGCTTTCCATAATTAAATGTCTCAAAAAATTTAGGCACATATTATCTAACAACAATATCCATGTGATGGTTGCCCATCTTAGAATCAAAGAGTTCTTCTTGACTAAGGACATAAGTGAAAAGAGAACAAGATGGATAAAAAGGGTCATGAAATATTACATGGAAATAAAGGTATACAAACTAATTAGAGGTAAAGGGTTGTGTAAGCATTTGGATTAAGACTTTTAGGAAAGCAATGAGGTAGTTTTGATCTTGAATGATAAAGATATTGCAGCCAATCATACACCTTCAACAAGCTTATTTTAATATATGGTAAGGTACCTTCAAACTATTATGTATCTTGAAAATTTAAATGGTTCAAAGAAAAGGTATTTTAGGCTGAAATCTATTCCTTTTATACTTGTTGATGGTGCGTTATTCAAAAAGTATGTTAAAGGCATGTTGTTGAGATGCATAGAGCTGAGTCAAGTTGAATATTACTTGAATAATTTCATGATGGACAAGATGGAAGCCAATTTTCAACAAGGAAAACATCCCTAAAAATTTGCATGGGTGGATATTATTGGCCAAACATTTTTACAGATTATCATGTTTGGGTAAGGAAGTGCAAGAAGTGTGCATTATTTACATGAAAGGAAAATCTTTTTGTCTTACCTCTTCAACCTATTTTAGTATATCATCCCTTTATCTAATGGGGTTTGTAATTCATTGGTCTCATCAATCCACCTTCTATCTAGGGTCACAAGTGGATTCTTACATCTATATATTACTTTACTAGATGGATAGAAGAAGTGGCTTTGAAATAAGCAAAAGAATCTAGTGTCTTGGACTTCAACGAAGGTTTGATCACAAGGTTTGATGTTACTTATACAATAATTTTAGATAATTCTATGGAATTTTTAGGGGCTAAAATCAGTCAATGGTCTATCCAAAATGGTGGGTATCTTAGCTTGTATTCCAATTATTATCCACAAGGTAATATCCTTACTAAGTCTACTAACATAATATTGTTGAAGATCATTAGGAGAACCAATGAAGATAATCATAGTACATGGAATTTAAAGTTAACATTAGCTTTATGGGATTATTGTATTACATTCAAGAGGTCCATTTCTAATTTTCCCTACAAGTTATTATATTTGATAAAATATATATTTCCAATCTCACTTGAGCTCCCTAACTTAGAGCTAATACATCAACTGGAATTATTGGAGAGTGATCTTATGGAAATGAGATATGTTGAACTTATGGAGTTAGAGGAAATCATAAATCATTCCATGTTAGCTATGGATATGTATCAAGCATAAGTAAAGAAAGCATTGGATAGAATAACATCTTCAAAGAAAGTTAAGGAAGGTGACTTGGTTCTCAAATGGGATGATGATAGGGCCAAATGAGGAAGACACAAAGTTTGACTCACTTTGGATTGGTCCTTACATTATCTCAAATTTTAAGCTTCATAATGACTTCCAACTATCCAAGATGGATGGTGAATAACTCATAATACCATACAATGGGATTCATATTAAGCATTGTTGATGAATATAGGTTCTTCTTTGTAAATAGAAGTTTTATTTTTTAATTTCCTCTAAGTGTTATCTTGCACATTTTTAGTTGGTAGTTGTTTTAGTTTCAATTCCATAAGTGCTTATGTACAAGTGTTGTTATTACTTGAGTGAATTTTTAGTTTCATTTTTGTTGGTATTTTCATGACACCATATCCCAATGGTTAATTCTACTATTCCTAAGTGTTTAGAAGCTAAACATCCCAGTAGTGTCACCAAGAATGTTGACAAATTTAGCCACCATTGGTCATGGTTGCTTATGTGCAAGTTTCCAACAAGTCTCTATTCATGGAGTTAAGATTTAAAAATCTATATAAAACATAATATAGCCTTCATAAATCCAAAACCATGCTTAGGAACAGCTCATAAGTCCAATTTTTGGAAAAAGTTTCCTCTATTCCTCTTGCAAGCTAATAAGGGTAATTTTTAGATGTTCAGTCCATGAAGGATAAGAAGATTTAGTTTAAATGGTCTTAGAGGAAGATAGGGGCCCCTATAAACTTAATATTATATACATTGGTTTATTTTATAGTGGATTAACTTTAAGAACAATTTTTAATAAGGAAAGGTGCTCCATAACCCTTCTTAAACCCCAATAGCTTAGTTTTAGGAGATCTAGTTGCATTTGTGAGTTTTTTGTTACAATTGAAAAGTTTTATGAGATCTTATGTGGCATAAATAACATTAATAAAACTTCATAAATCAAAATTTAAATGTAAATAATGGAAAAATGTAAAGGTATAGGTTACATGGGTTTCAATCATGAAAGTGAAACAATCATAAGAGGCATTTTTGAGAAGTTTAAGTGGTTTTTTGAAGATATAAAATGGTTAAAATTCTTGTATCGGATATTCTAGGTTCTAATTACAGCATAATGAGGTCTTTAGGTCTCATAAAACTCAAGAAAATTCAAAATCTCAAACCTATAGGTATTTAGAAATGAGATTATGCCTTTGTCTATATAGAAACTCTACCAATATTTTGTACTACATCTCCTTTGAAGCAATAAAAATTTGATTTTTCTTTCATTTTTAGATTGTTCATAAAGTGTGTGCCTCATATTAATTTATGTAACTTAGTGAATGACTAATTTTCATATGTTTATGTCTAAATTTTTCACCTTTATGTAGTGTGTGATAATTATCTAAAGTCATATCAAGTGTATGAGTCTGATTTATATGTAATTTAGAAGTGAATTCAACATATGTTCATTCCTTCCATACTAGTCTTGATCTTTCTCAAGACCTCTATATGAAATACTGATGTAAGAGCCATTGTATGAATATGAAGTGAATGTGTGCAAGTTCCTTAGCTTCCCAAGTGTGTCAAGTATAGGCATAATTGACCTTAACATTGGTGAATCACCCCAAATTTTTAGTTTTCATGTTCATTTTCAGCTTGAGTATTATTGCTTTTACCCTTTTTAGTCAATAAATTAGGAAATCAGAGAGTTTAGAAAAAACTAGGTGAGTGTACCAAATAGAAATATCGCTTCATCTAGATATTCTCTCCTATTTAAGGCCACCACACCATGTAAAGTTTCCATTGTATCAATATAAGTGAGAATAAACACACAATCTTGTAAAGGTGCACTTCTGAGTGATAACAATTATAATCTTAATAATATGAATATAATTCCATTTTCAAATTATGGTGACATCATTTAAGTACTATCAATTTTAGTCCTTATGTTCATTTTTTAAATTATGCCTTTAAAGTTACTATATTTTAAATTGATATGATATTGAATGTTTGTTATAATCAATCATTTTTTTAGCATTTTAAAATTTTAAAATAAATAAAAAATTAATGTAGATGAAGTCTATCTCAAGCATCATTGGATTCATCTACCATTCCCTATGGAATTCAAGGCACGTGCTTCAATTTATTATTTTTATATTTTAATGGATACAAGCATTCATTCGCATATCCACATCGAAGTAAGGGTATAATGTAGACACTCAAATTTTGTACAATTCCCTTTTCCAAAGTTTATTCTAACTATTTTATTTACGTGGTCCATTTTTGTGTATTTGGTTGTTTTTACAACATTTCCTAACCAAAACTACATTATCTATGGCCTTTGAGCCTTAATTATGTCTTCAAAATACATCTATTTTAACTTTTGAGCATTATTCATTTATATTATAAGACACTCACTTCCATTCTAGACATCTATCTCTCTAAGGATAGATATGGTAGTTATATGTGTACCAATGAATCTATATTGTGTATTTTTATGAGTCCTTCTACCTTGCCTTGATATTTCATACCTATAATTTAGAATATTAAACTTTTTAATGGATAGAATTAGTATGTATCATGTCATTTAGATCCTATATATATAGATAATCTCAAGTCTTTTATCAAGTCTCATCTAAGTGTGGTTGGAATGGTAATTCCTCTCCCACCTTCAAGTTATTCTTCATTAAAAAAATTATATACACATTTGTGATGATGTATTCCACCTTGATAATTTAACATTATTCAAGCTAGCTTGACATCATCCACTTGTAATAAAAAAAATTGTAGGTGAATCATCATGTAGTTTAATCCTATAAATATAGAATAGGATGCAAATCCCTTACTTAAGATTCCATTTACATAACATAGAGTACTACATTTTTTATTATCCCAACGTGAAATATATGTAGTTATAACTCTTTTATGGTTTTCTAACCCATAACCTTTTTATTTTGTTCACCATTTTGTATTTGTAGTGAAGTAGGTCAAATTACAAAGAAGATATCAAATTAGACATTATGCCCATGAATTTAGGAAAATAAATATACTTGATTGTATAAAATCAAATAAAGTATCTATTTATGAAAATTAAAATTCCATAACGAATAAAAATACATATTAAACACAATTGAATGCATTTGGAGTCAACATAATAAAACATATTTGATAGCTAAATATTTTTATGGAGTATTCAAAGGTAGGTTGATAGGGGTTCAATTTGTTCTCTACTAGTCAATGTTGTGGATTTCACACATAGGTTCATAACCACTTTTGTACCACTAACGCACTTTAAGAATCCCAACATTATGCCAAATTGTGTTCATTTCATCGATTACACTCTTTAATTTAGTCCATTACTTAATCAATAATTATTTTTATGATTGTTTATTATTTTTTATCCATGAGGATGATTTAATTTTTTTTTACTATAATTATCTTACATCTCTTTATATAATCATTGTATCATGGTGTATTGGAGTTACCATAGAGAAATTAAAAGGTTAAATGTATGTATATAAGAGCTACCCTGTTTTGAATGAGTTCATAGTTTATGTTTGTTATGATCGATAGCTTCAACTAAGATGATATAGAATTTTCTAATCTCCACTTCTATGTCATCACTTTACATGGGTAAGAGAACTAGATCTAAGATGCCAAAATTAATTTAGCATCAATTTCATATCAATTTTTTAAAAATATACATTAATGCTAGTTAGTACATCATACTATGACATAACATAGATCATCATAATGTAATATGGGGAATCATGTATTGCACATTTGTTAGGATTATGATATTACATGTATTAAAACAAATTCAAGGTGTGAATTTCAAACGAATGCTTATCAATTGAATGAAAAGGGTTATACATAATTGTCGATAAGATATTTTAATTACGTGATATGTTTTAATTAATACTTATAATAGATAACAAGATGATAGGAAATGTAATTGAAGAAATTACATATTCACTATTAGAATACTAAATTAAGATCAATTATCTTATCAATGTCACTTTGATTTTGAATTTTGGGTTAGATTACATTATTCATTATCATAAATTTAAATTAAAAATACTCATTTTAATTTGAGGCATTGAACCTTATTCTATTTTATTTACATGATAATATTTATGGAATCCATATCACCACCTATTTATTTTTTTCCTTAGATCCAAAATTGGAAATTAACATTGGTAAAAAATTGGGATAGACTCTATGGATTATATATTTTAAGTTAGTATTTTCCTTAATTATGAAAAAATTGTAGTGTAATTTCCCATAGTCCACATGAGGAACTTTTTGAAGTATATAAAATATTGGATGATGTAAATCCTAAAATTCGTGAAAAATAGTGTTAATTTTGTGAATTAATAACACATTGACCTATTAAATGAATTCTGCAATGAAGATAAACCATAATTTATAATGTAGAGTGGATTAATAGTAAAGGTTTTATAGGTGATAATGAGAAAAAAATATGTCATATTTATAACATCAAGAGGTGGTCTTTAGCATGCAAAAATAAGCACATGAATTGTTTGAAGAATTCCTTGATCCCTCAAGGAGTCAAATATGGCCAAACACATGGTTTCATGCAAAAAAATAACAAAAATATTTGATTTTATTTTGGAATATTATATTGGAGGAATATAACAAAATTATTCCAATATTTATATTGTTTTTATATGTTTGACAAAGGTCTAAAATTAATAAGATTGCTAGGAAAATCCATAACACCGTAACTTTACCAATGAAGGCCCTGGAATAAAAGATATTAAACAAGATTGGCCTTTTTGATCAAGAACCCAACACTTGACATAAATTATTTCAAACCAAATAAGGATAATTGAAGAAAAAATAAGAAAATATAATTTTCGTATAAGGAATCCTCTCATATCTCTCTCAAATAGTGAAAAAAAAATATGGTAATTGAAATTCACAAAATCCATGTTATATATTTGTCCAAAACAATTACAACAAAAATATGATAACATTAAAAACCTATAGTTATTTATAGTTGATTTTAAAATAATGAAGGATACATCCAATGTTATTGAAACTCTTAAAGAAAATATTTCAATAATCTCAAAAAACCAAAAACTACTTGTTTCTAATATTGAGTCAGTCCATACTACATAGGATCAACTTTATAAAAGCAACCAAACATTGAAATAATGATTGATTATGGATGTAGTGATCAAATCCAAATTTGAAAAAGAAGACAAAGGAAACTAAAAGATTTAAATTTAAGGATTAGAGTCCTAAAGAAACATAAAAACCCACATGAGTATGTAAAGTAATTTTTTCACAACACCTTAAATCAAAATTAAATTCTACCTAAGAGGGTGTAGTATACCCATGATAACTCTCTCACTGTCAAATTTAAAAACCTTCATGTTAGGTTACAAATATCATGATCTAATAAAACTATTTTTACCCTTTCTAAAACTATTCACTTGGATAAAGATATAAACAATATTTAATATGAGGAGTTGAAAGACAATAAGGCTAAAATGGTTGAGGCAAGGAAGCAAGGAAACTGCATTGTCATGTAATATTTTTATACAAAATGTTATTAATCCTAGGTGTAATATGTTGGATAGCTTTAGTCTCATAATGTTAACTGAATAGAATAAGTTAGAATATGAATAGTATTCATATAAGGTGAAATGAATATCCATATTATGTCTATAAATATTAGTAATCTTTATTCATTTAATGTAGTATGAATACAATTTTGGTTTACACCAAATTCCTTTTTATTACCAATCCCTTATACCTAGATTGGCATTTGTATTAGATCATAATTGTTTCTATTTTGGCCCTCAATGTTTTCATTATCTATGAAATTAGTTATTCTTACATTAAAAACTCTTCCTCCTCATTTCTAGTCATACATTATGCTTGAATTCATTTTGGTGTTTCAGTGTAAAGGTGGTGTTTCTATTAAAATATAGTTTTTATCATTATAAGGATAATAATTACATTTTAATGATCATAGATACCATTTTGAAGTGTTTGAAATAAAATTTAAGCTTTGGAATCAACATTCATTGGCCTATATATTATGTTTACTATACAACAAAGGAATTTCACCTATCCACATGGCCTTATACTTGTTTTGATTGATGAAAATATTAATTTAATAGAGACCCACATAATTTAATATTTTGTGGTGCTTCATTTATTTTATTTCACCTAAAATTTTCATATCATTTACTCAAAGTTGGCATTTTGATCCAATAAGGAATCCACACTTTTGAAACTATAAATTTCCACATGTTGCATGGTGTTTCATTTCTACCTAAACTAAATTGAATGTTGGTTTATTTGTATAAGGTGTTAGAATCAAACTAGGTGATTCATAAAGGAATTGAAATCCACATGGGAGATAGAAAACCTTCTTAAACAAGCTATTTTTTTAACTTTAATAATTTAAGTTTTGCAAACAAAATCATATTTTTTCATTGGAGGATTTTATTTCTCCTATTAAGTAAATTTATAATATTTTACTTATTTAAATAACAAATAACTCATTTAAATTGTGAAAACCAAAATTAAATAAAAAACTTTTTCAAAAGCAATCAACTACTGAAAAATTAAAAAAATTGTGCAAACTAAAACAAAATGCGATGTTCAATGTCAATTGTGACTCTAGATCATGCTTACAAGTAAGGTCTTCACATTCAAACTACTTAATATATAATCTAAAAAAGTTAAAATAATGGTGTTTGTAACATCATCCCTATAAATTATTTGGGATAAGTAATTAAAATTTTCGTCTTCTAATTCCCTCCATTATTGATTCATGACTATTTTTATACTTAAATATTGAAAGCATGAGTACTCTGAGTATATAAGTTGTTATAATCAAGCACAAGGACTTCTCATAATATTTGGAAAGAATATCAATTCCACATTGGGACACTAGAAACTAATAATGGTGTTGAGTCAAAATCAAAGGTGTTTCAAACCTATCTAAATCAAAATGAAACCAAGCATCATCTAAAGCAATATTGTATTTTAAAGAGGTAAAACTACATTCCTAGGTAGAAACAAATCAAAAAAGAGTGTATCTTGATAAAAATCACCATAAAAACCCCATAAACTTAAGACTCAAAATAAATTATTTTATGGTCATCTCCCTTCAATTTGACATCTTAAAAATTTTGGATCCACTTTATTTGAATTGATATATTAAGGAGGAAATGAATAAGTTGCACCATAGGAATCATAAATTTATCCTTTTTAGATGATTAGAATCCTCGAAGGCATATCTATATTATTTAATTAAAATAGTAATAAATTTATCATTTCAAGGGATGGTTTTTGATGAAAATATAAAGGACATAGAAAACATAAATTGATAGTTGAATCAGTTTGAAAAATATTCTAAATTTGATGATTTTAAGGATATTGATATGGAGGTTCAAAAAAGTGAATGGGGGTCTACAATTGGAAAATAGTTAAATCTCTATGGATTCTTGTAATTTAAAATGACACCCCCCTTCTAAAAAAAAATTAAACTTCCTCCAAAAATTATCTGATGTTAGAAAATGGAGCTTAAAATAAATAAATAAATGCACTAGTGATTATATAAACTACTAAAATTAAATACATCAAATTGGTCAAACAAACATTAAGGATGTGATCCTTGATGAGGTTTAAAAAATAGGCATTCAAAGTTAACATACAGTCACACAGTACTCAAACATGATCTTAAATAAAATTCAATATAATATATAAAAGCTTACCTTGGAATATCCTCTAGAATAAGAAGTCAATATTTCTATTAAATATAAACCTAATTCATTAATACAAGATAAAAATATTGATGCATGGAGAAAAGAAATGAGGATTAAATATGATGCATTGGTCAAAAATGGAACTTGGGAGTTGTTTCATCCTCCACTCAATTATAAACTCAGTGATTACAATTGGGAATTTTGAATCAAATATAAACTAGATGTCTCACTTGGAAAATTAAAAAAAGGCTTACCTAAAAGGAATTTTCTTAAAAATAGGGGATGGAATATAATAAAACCTTTGCACCAAAAAAATGGACTAGCATTCAAACTTTGTTGGATTTGGTAACACAAAATGGATGTAAAGTTCATCAAATGGACTTACAATATTAATTTATGAATGGTTAACTCAAGTATACAATATACATGACTCATCCATAAGTTTTTTCAATAGAAAACCAAGAGCACAAAGTGTACAAGATATAAAAATCTTTGTGTGGTTTCAAAATAACCCCAATAGTATGGTGTTTTATCAAAAATTGGGAAAGAGATATACTAAATCATAATAATTGATTATTATAATTAGACTATAGGAAATATGGCATAAATCACACAAATTGATTTGAAACTTACTAAATACATAAATATGTTAAAAATTGAAAGTACCAAAGATGAATCACATTGATATAAAATTAGATATGCAAGATTATAAGTTTGAATTTCAATTTGAAAAAATTATATGATTGTGTGAGGTTAATGTGAATTGAGAACATGGATTAATATACACTTAGGAAAAGGTTACCCTATTTGGATAAAGCCAAACTTCACAATGTATTTAGAGTGCACCAACATCTAGTATGATTTTTATCTTCTATATAAATATGATAGGTGCACCTTCCCCTGTAAGTCATGTGTGTGTGATGAGGGTCATTTGATTCACTATGTAATATTATGTTCCTTATTATTAAATTGGAACTCTATCTCAATAGGTCATGAGGGAAAATAAAATAAATGGGAAAAATAGGTTAGTGGCTAAATTTTTGCTTGACCTCAACACCCCTTGTGTTGAGTGCTACGTACATAAAAATACTTTGAAGAGGGATCAATATCCATGTAGTTCTCCCATGATATGGTTATGTGTGTGATATATTAATTAAATTTCATATTCTGGTGAAATCTTTGTGTGATTAAGTATTTCAAAAATTACCTCTGACCTTGGAGGTCTATTCAAACTTATTTTAGGGTTATTAAGCTTGTGTGGACTCTAAATTTAGAAGAATAGATGTTTTCCTTTCAATGTGAAGTTAGATATCTTGGTTCTTATTAATCATGTGAACCTTTAGTGAATAAATCGATATAAAATGTGGGTTTAAAGTGTTCATTTTATAATTCCTTTATATGTCAATAATGAAGCATGTGGAATGACCCATTAGATGAATTTGAATTTGAAAAACTATTTGTTATTTGGCAAGAAGATGCTAATAGTGGATTCAAATAGTACCAGTGAATAAGATTATTTTTAAATATCAACCTTGTCTAAAGAGAAATTATAGCTATGTTGGAAGTGTGGATATATGAAAGGATGAGCTTAGGATATTTTTAAGGAGAAAAAGGAACATTTGGTAATCATTATTTGCTTAGAAAAATAGGTCATCCACATAGAAGTGAAGGAATGGTAGTCAAGGACCATGAAATTAGGCATGCACCAAGTGTGTATAAGGAGTGGCCATAATTTCATTATTTTAACAATTAATGTTAATTATGTTTCTACATTCCCCCCTTTTATTTTAGTAATTCAATAAAAGTGAAAGTACTAGCATAAAAGGAAAAGAGTTATGTTGTTGCCTACGCAACACACCCTAATTTCACCTTGAGAAATCATTGAACCTCTCTTTTTTCCTAAGGATCCTAATCTTTTGATTTGATCAGGTTTATCACTTGAGTCTATAGTAGTTGGGTGTTTGATATAAAAGAGTCTTTGAGGTAGGTAGCAGTCATCCTATGTAAGTTTTCTTTTTTGTTCTTACCAAGTTTACATAGGCTCTTATCTTATGAATTTTATCTAAAAGGATTATAATTGGGGCTTCATTAATGCAAATTCATAAACATGACTAAAATTTTATTATTCATGATTTGTTTATGATTATGTTCTAGGTTGAATTAAAGTTTCCATTTCCAAGCCATTTTCCCTCTAGTGTATATAGATTATATAACCATTAAATAGTTTTTTATTATTTTTCTTGAGTAGTGTGTCCTAATAATGTATGTTTTTAGTTTATTTGACTAAGCACTTGCATCTACTTAAATCTTAAAAACTCATCATCTTAGTAGACTTTCAAATTAAATTACATCTAAGTATTGATTAGATGGGACCATTTTATCTACTTATTCATCTTTGTTAGTCTCTTTTGTTCCTTTTTGATTTAATCTAACCAGGTCTTTTCAAAATTTCTTAAGTAGTTTGGTCCATATTTTATCCTTGTCAAAGTGAAATGGTTAATAATTTTCATAATTTCATTTTCAAACTTAGCCACTTTCAAAATAATGGTCTAGTTCTAGATTTGAGTTAGATGAATGATTGTGTTTTCTTCAAGGACTTATTTTCCTTTGTTTTTTCCTTAGTCATTTTTCTCAAGGTTTGAATACAAATTCTAATTGCTATTGTCCTTTTTCATATAATGATCACTTTACTTCCCATGAATCCCTTAGAAAGTGAGGAGAAGACACATGTTATTCACTCATTTTCATGGGCCTATTTTGACTTAGTGATTTTTCTTTAACCCTCTATGTGCTTGGGATGAGGATGTATGGAAAAATCCACTTTCCTCAATTCCCTAAGCCTCATTAGTTTATTCAACAGGATAAAGACCTCTCATATGCATTATATCATGCCACATGGTGGAATATCCTTTCTCAACACCTCTGGGAAATTCTATATTCTTTCAAATTATTATCAAGCTCTCAAACACCATAGATCATTCCATGTGGCATGATCTTTTTTCCTAGTTCACTAAGATGGTCTATATGTTTTTCGGTCTCCTATTACGGCCCATATAAGCAATATATATAGAAATGACAAGATATTGCTTCATCAAGATCATACAAGTCATCAACCTAAGAAGAAATTAAATTAGTCCCTGAGTGAGATAATATATGCCATGTGGTATGAAATATTAATTAGATGACCTATTGGGATCCATGTCAGCATTGCATGAGCCTAAATTTGATAGTTATTTGGTCCTTCAAGACCACCAGTGATCACAATTATTTTCATTTGGACCAAAGTGTTTAAGTATACTTAAGTCTTTTGACTTTGATTCTAATCCATCCCTTAAAAGATCTTAAATTAATTAGTTTTATATGCTATTTGATCTTGAGTCTTAGTCTTTCATACTTTAAGTGGATTAAGATGATTGTTTCATTGGTAAAATATCATTTCTAATTACTAATTTTAAGGGATTTTTATCTTTTCTTTCAACCTTTAACTTATGCATTTTCAAACAAAATTAATAAATTTTAAGTCTAAACAGCCAGTTTATGTATTAAAAAACTATTGTATATTTATTAAATATAGGTCCATATTCATCCATGATCTTCCACATGTCATAATATCATATCTCTAATTATTCAAATAAATTTGGATATAGAGATTGCCTTTGAACCCTTAATGTTCTTAAGATCATGTCAAGTGGCATAATCCTTCTTTCCTTGGGCCTTAAGATGATCAAGACATAATGATTAGGTTGTATACCCTCTAAGTGAATTAGAAGATGCCATATGGCAGCATCTTGCTTCTACATTCATTTAGATCAAACATGAGTAGTGAAACAAAGCATAGATCAATCAAGGTCTCAAGATGATTCCACATAGCATAATATCATGGCTCCAAGGTAGTAAGGACAATGAATAAAGAGAGAGGACCTATAGATCTCTAGGTGACCGATATCTTACAATTTGTCAAGATCTCATTATACCATAGTATACAAAAAAGAAAGACCTTGGGACCCTTATCACATTGTGATTTAGAAATAATTCACCATGTACCAAGCCCCTAATATATTATGGACATGTTGGCTTATTGATGTACTAAAAAATGGACACACGGAGTGACCTTTCCAAATAAGATATGTGGACCTCCACAAAAAGGATCATAGGATAAACTCAATACATTTCTTACCTGTATAGGTCATTAAGATCTAGAAATTAGACTATGAGTCCAATTAGATCTATGTAACCAAAGAATATCTTGTTGCCTAGTGAAAAAAGGATCGTAGAAATAGATTCATAAATAGGTCAAGTATTGAGTTGAGTTATAAAAGGCCATGCACATCAGGATGAGGAAAGTTAAGATTATAAAAGGACCTAAAAAAGCACTAAATAGGCATGATCACCATAGTGAAATGTTTGATCAAATTTCAAGAGTATTCATATCTAGAATATAAAGTTATTCTCAACATTTAATACAATGGCAATTGATCAAAAGGATATAAATTTAAATTGAATATGCCAATTTAAATAATGTGTTATTCCAATACTATCATTTTACCAATATTTAATGGGAATTGGTACATTCAAAAGAGATGTTATTACCTTGAATATAAGCACACATTGAACTTGCACCTTAATTGGTGCATATTATTTTATGTTTGTAACCACCTAGTGGGTAATGCATTATTAAAAATCTATTTAAGGCCAATAATGAGACTCAGTTAGGGGTTGGTTGATTAGTGTTGAAGGAGTATAATAGAGAACTAGACACTTATTTTCTACAATTTTTTTCTTTTTTAGTTACTTTTTCTTATGAACAGTGATGTTGTGAAGTATTTTATGTACTTCCCATGATTATGGTAGATAAAAACACTAATTTTAAAGAAAAAATATATCAATTGAAAGATTTTAAAGTTTTATTTTTCATTGTCTACACATGTATATGGTGATTTTATCCATATTTTTTCATATCTGAATACCTCAAACTTTTCCTTAATATTTATTCATAGTTGTGTGCATATTGGCTAGGAAACATATTGGTTCCATGGATTTCATGTAATTCAAATGAATTAGAATTATTCTAGTTACAAAATAGGATTATATATTTATTTATACCCTCATTTTTTAATTTTTTTTACTCTTCTAAAATATGTAAAATAGATCTAAAATTGTAATCCATGTTTACAAGCTTTATTTTTATTGAAAACCTTGTAATTATTTTTAATGCACTATTGAGTCCATGTATTCAATGAAAAATCATTAAGTCAGTTGTATTTCCATGATAAATTCATATTTTTTGGTTTCCTTAAAAATATATCCATAATACCATCATTACCTATCATTTATTTAAATTTACTCCAAGCATGACCCTTGAAATGGAACAATTTCACATCAACTACTGAGTTACCATATAAGCCAAGACTTCATAATAGTATGTGATGGGGAAATTTTGTCTCCTTTTGGGAGAGGTTAGGTGGATTTACACACTAAGTTAGTGTTATAAAACACCTATCAACATATTCTCACTACAAGGAGGGATTGAGAAAGAATTATTGTCAAGATCTATGATTGGCTTTGGTTTGAAACTAAGGTCTTCATTTTAGCATTGGTGAAACATTGCCTACACTAATACATTTCAAGTTTAAAAGCTGAAAGAAATATCATCACTAGGTGAAATTCCATTAAGGATGAATTTTAATTGTTATAACTCGCATAGAAAAATTATATTTGATAAAGGGAAATCCAAGACTATACATACTCATTCAACCAATAGTTCTCCTAAGGATATAGTTTCTTTTATCAATTTATACCCTTATAAATCTATCAATGGTTGTTTCTTGGCTTGGTGGAGGTTGCTACCCTATTAAAATTATAGGGGTTTTCATGATTTACCAAATAATCCTAAAATTTTCTATCTAGAATATGTGCAAGGTGGGATTTAGACTGCTAAGGAGCACATTCAACCTTTTAAATATGCCATTATAATAAATAAAATCCAACATGAGGATATGTCTTGTCACTTCTTTCATTATTCCTTATATGAGGCATCTTATGGTTGATATCTTAGACTACTACATGGATCCATCACCTTTTGGAATGATCTAGTAACTATGTTTGTCAATCATTTTAAGGTACCTATTGATCTTGCCATCATGTATCAACACTTTATCCTACCCATAGATAACCAAATGAACTAATGAGTATGTTTAACACCCATTTCCATAATATATACAAGATATTGATATATAACTATACCCAAACAAAGGTGGATACTATTCAAACTTACTTTAGACCATTACATCCAATGACATCTATGTTTCCTAGAATAAACCAAGAAACCCTTATATCTTTATCTTTGCCATAAAATGAATCCATTAATATTGATCCATAAATGATGCCACAAGGATACACTATTATTCTAATAACATCTTTAGGATAACAAGGATCATACAATCAAATAGAAATTATTAATCAAGCATTTATGCATAATACACCAGTGATGAACTAGATCCTAGGAGCTATGTATCCCAATAAAAACATGAATTATAATCCAATACCCATAAATAAAATGACTAGGAATTAATTTAATCCTCCAAATCATATGTTTCCATTTCTAGGTAAATTAAAACTTTGTTCTACACCCTACAACAACACTATTATTTTAGCCATCATGACTAGTCGTCCTTATCTAACTCACAATCAAAAAGTGGTCAAGTCATTTTTAAATAATCAAAAAAATCCTAATAAATTTCATAATCCAACAATAACTTTGGTACCTACTTTTTTGAATGTTTTAACTCTTGTAGCAAACACAATTAGTAGAATGGTACAAGGAATAATTAGAACATTAATGCAAATCTTGAGTTAAGAAACTTTAAGTAGTTGTTTAGAAGATACGTACCTCAAAACCAAATTATGAAAAACCATCCCTAAAACATAAATTTCAATTTATAAATGACTAATCACCATTGATTTACTATACCTAACAATGAATTTTTACCTACCCCACTTTTCAAGGTATGTCAGACCAATAATAATGCTGAAAATTCTTTAAATTTGGCTGATTTGGCCTTACCCAAATGAAGTATATTAATTAATAAAAAGATTATGCTAAAATTGATTATGTTGATTTTATGTCAATTTCAAACATATTTCAAAAATAAATGGAAATTTTGTAAATATTCCCTCCAACTGAAATTAACCAAGATAAAACTAGAATAAATCCAAGTACAACCTTAGTTTTAGAAACTTATGAATTCCTAGGTGAGTGTAACAATGAAATAGAAGATAAGTTAGATGAAGTTTAGGATTTGAGGTAATTTTAAGGAGGAAATAATTGCATGATTAAGAGTTAATTTTAAACACCTTTGACAAATTTGAATCCTCCAAACAACACCCAGGTCCCACTTGATGAAAACTTGAATAATAATCCATTTCCTCCAAAAGGGACTAACACATATTCATAATAAAATAATAATGTCATTCCCTTACAATTTTATAACTCACTATAATAAAACAAATTTGGATATAACATTGTAGAAGACTTATATAAAACTCAAGCTAACATATCCCTATTTGAACTAATGTAAATGTTTAATTATAAAGAATTATTGTTAAAAGTTTTATCTCCTCCAAGAGGAAAATAAGTTATTAAAGTAGCAGATGCACATGTTGTTTACAAATAAAATATTTAAACTCCTTCAAACCCTCTTTGTTTTACTTTTATGCTGCAGGATCCTTAAAACTCATGGTTATGGGAATCCTTAAAACACTCATGTTCTCTAGTATTGCCAAGGTCATGGACACCTTTACTACACTTATTAAAGTTTGAGGTAGCCTTAGAACCCTCTCTACTATACTTGATTGTTAGGGGGTTCCATTACCCTTTTTATTGTGTCTAGATGTGGATCCAATTATTAAAACCCTCACTTTCCCAGTTCATAGCTTTGGTTTCAAAAGAATTTTTACCCTCTCAAATAAAAAATAATATTTTTTTGGTAAAAACTTACACAATTTTTGTTGGATTCAAGTGTTTCAAACAATGTGATGCCATTTTTTATTATATAAATATTATAATTAACTACTCCCAAGTCAAATAGGAAGTTTTTACAACTGAAAAAATTATAAATTAAAGTGATTAGTGAATTAAATCACATTTGCATGCAATTAGCCTCATATCTATGGGTAAAATAGTTTATTGACATTCATATAGTTAATATCCCTAATGTGTATGATATACTTCTGAGTAGATATTGGTCTAGGACATTGAATGGATATATGGCAACCAATTTTTCCCATATGTTGTTCCCATGGCATGATATGCCAAATTAGATCAAGATCAAGAGGGAATCCAAGATGAAACATTGATCATTGAATACAATAAGACTAATTAGATCCTATATGAAGAATTTTATCTTGGTATTTATTCCTTTGCAAATATAACTAAGTAAGTTGAATTCAATAGTGTGTTTTCCTTTGTAAGTAATAAATGATAGAAGAGGATATCTATGGTGTGAGTGATAATAATAGATTAAATTTTGTTGATGAGGCAATTCTTAAAAATCTAGATGTTAACCTTTTATTCATTCATGAAAATTTATAAGTTCTAAGTATTGATCTAATAGATAATATTAAGGATCTATAGAAACTTGATGAAGAAGATTCATTCTATCCATTTGAGGTATTTTTTCCATCTATTTATTTCCCTAAATTTGAAAATTTGCATCATCTTGAACAACATGTGAAATAATGTATCCCACCATGCCTCTCAGCATTAAAGACAATTGAAACTCAAATAGTGCACAATTCCAAACAAGACAATCTAAGTAAGGATGGAGAAATAACAATGATCAAGGCTATAAATACCACTACATTGAACAACACTACTCATACATCAACTATTGAAGAGATAACCAAGAGGGTGTTGTTAAGTGAAGAACAAGATGTTTATCTTCTTGGTGTTTAGAGTATAACTAGTGAAATTGGCATTGTTGCAACATTCATATCTTAAAAACAAAATAAATAATAAAAAAATTAGTTATAAATCTAAAAATTTTATGGTTCAAAATCCAAATAATGTTATGTTGATGAAATTGAACTCAGCAATCCAAAAGGGAAGTCTTATTTGGCTGCATTTAGGTTACGGTTTGATTTTATAAATAATGTTTTAGAAAATGAAGTGTTGATTCATATACTTTAGTTTGATCTCAAAAGGAAGGTCAAATACCTAAATGTATTACATGATTAATAGCTTATTATTAAGCAAGATAGAAGCCATTATTCTTATAAAGACAAAAACTTATCAAGTTACCACAATAAATTATGGAATTTGATAGAATATTTTGATGCCTTTAGCATACAAATAATACCTCATAGGGTGATTCACACAATAAATGTTTTAGAAATAGCTACAAGTAATTTAGAGACAATTGATAATTCCCACTTGAAGAGATTTTCAATAAAATTGATTTCCATTCCTTCCATACCATATAATATCAAAAAAAAGGTGTTAAATGATGATCATTGACTTTATCACTACCATGGATGTGTTTATTTATCAAATCATTTATGAATATAATAGAGGGGACATTGAGTTATATGAATAATGTGTGTTCAACTTGAAAATAAATAACATCCTTAAAGGCATGGTCTCTTTGAAAATATTGTTTGGCATGGACTATCAACATGACAAAGAGAAGCCAACCCCTTCTAAAGGTATGATGCATTAACTTTGTAATATTTAAAAATTATATGATTCAAATAAAGTATTCTTAGGCACAACTTGTATTTAAATAGAGAAGTGTTAAGAAACATTCATAGAAAACTCTAAGGCATGTTAATTATAGGGATGGATTGCATAGTAGAGAGAAAAGATAAACTTAATCTAGTAATTTAGTCTTATAGATCAATGTTTAAAGACTCAAGGACACTATTGCAAATTAAAAAAATTAACACATATAAATAGGTGGTATAACCATAAAAAAATTAAATATTTAAAGGCAAACATATTACTCACTATGCACTAAACATAGATACAATATTCTTATGAAAAACTATAACATAACTATTTCATTAATCTCTAACACACATTAGAACCATCTTACATTATAGTGGAGAGATATATATAGAACACTCTATAGAGTTGTTTCTTTACATTCTAGTATTTTAATATGCCATAAGGAAAGACTCTACGTATTCTCTACTTCATATGCTTACAAAGTTGCATCTAACCAAAAGACTATACAAAAGACAAAATTATATACTTTGGACACATGTCTAAATAAATATGCTCTGAGATTTTAATAACCTCATTCTATACCTAACACTTTCCCAAACTTAATATTTTGTCTCATCTTGATACCAATTCACATCTTGAAATATCCTTTGAAGTTGTGAAGATGAGTCATAAACACTAGTCACAGTTGTCACTTTAGGTGTCATTTGCCAATTTTCACCCTTTCCAAACTAGTTATCTTCCCTTTTAGGTTTTCAACTAACATAGTATCCTATATACACATAATATTTTCAAACTTTTATCAAATATGGATGCTTTACATCTTTCAATAACCCATTGAGACTCAATATCTCTAAGTGCACACCGTAAAGTGTGCACTAGAAAAGGGATGGGTAGACCTTTGGTACTTCATAAGATTGTTGTCCCTTATTTCCACATTATTACCAATCCAACCATCTCTTAAAACTATTTCCTAAGTTATTACTCCCCCTTGCACACTCCTCCAGTAATTTTCCTCTTTACATCCTCCTTTTCTTGCCTTAATTCCCTTTTTGATTGTTGACTATACTAGGTGGACCATGGTCAGCCCTGTACACTTTAGGGGTATTTTTCACATTTTGGGCTTGGTAGCCTTTTGGCCAAACTATATTAGACCTAGTGAATTATCCATAAAAACATACAAGGTCGACCATGTCTAACCCTGTATAGCTAACATTTATAGAAGGATTTAGGGTGAGATCCACCTATATATACAAGAGAATTTTTCCATTATTTTATATATGAAATCAAGAATTATTATTTTCTCACACTTCTTTATAATCTTATTTTCTACCATTCTACTTGAGGAGTCTTCGTTTAGGGTTTCTACTTAGAGAATCTAGTCTTGTGGATAAGTCTTGGATGCTTTGGCCTTTCTTATTTATCCTTAAAAACTACAACAACCTCTTATGAATCCTATTTTTTCCAAGGGAGAGATTGAGTCTCAATGGGTTCAAATTTAGGTAAGTATACTCTAACTTTTTTATCCTCTCTTTAGTAGATATAAGTAGCATAAGTATTGGATAAAATAATACTATTCTTCATATTCCACATATTAGGGTCTTAATCATACTTAGATTAATTGATATTCTCCTATGCATGTTTTAACTATTTTAATAACCCCTCATGTTGTGCCACAAGCTTTGGTGTGCACTAGATTATATTTACTTTCTTCTTTATTATAGTAGAGTGAACATTAAACCTTTGGACTCTATTAAGGTTGTTGTGTGATTATGTTAGACTATAGGATTTAAAACCCTACATAACATGGTGTATTATGACAAATGATCCCCTAATCATGTCTAGTGGATCCCCATATTGGTCATGCTCTTGCCTAACAAATGTATTCACAATTGAAAGTGTAGGTATGCTCTATCTTCTCAAATGACCTAGTATAGGTTATACAATCAAAACTTCTAGTTTAGACTAGTAGGTCAACCCAATAAAACTTGTACACTTTTAGGAATCTATAAAACATACTAGGCTGACCCTGGTTAACCCTGTACATTTTTAAGCTTTTACAGTAGGTCCCTACATTGTTGGATCAACCTAATCGATGTAGCTAGTAAATATTTCTAACATTCTTCAAGGTTATTGATTAGTAATCCTCCTCCCTTGCATCTCTAATCCACTAAGGTTAATTTTTTATCTCTTTATCTCTCTCTTTTACTATCTTTCCTTTCACATTTTTTATTATTCAAAATTTCCCTTGCATATTCAACTGGATCAACCCTATCAAAACAATTTTGTCTTTTGTGTGTTTTCTAAAATAAGTAGTTTGACCTTGACCAAACCTATATATTTTTAGACCTTGCTTCTGAAGTATAGGTTCAACCTTTTCAACCCTATCCTATATTTTTTACATACAATGTCAACACTATACCTTGTTTCAAGTTGGAATTAATCTCTATATGCTAGTAATTAGTTCACACCTTTCTTTTTTGTTGTTTGTATGCATAAAATATTTCACATAGTCTAATTAATGGGTTTTTAGTTAACCATTTAGTTTTAGTATTTATATTTTAATGTAGACAAAACCAAATCACATAATATAAACAAGAACTTTAACATTTATCTACCCAAGGCCAACCTACTTATATTTCATCACCAAGGGAGGAACTGACATGATACTCTGGTCAAGTATAAAGCATCATTAATGGTATATTTTGGCTAAACACCCAACACCCTCATCACTATAGTGTACGAAGTGAGGGAGTAGGCCCCAATACCAAGCCTATATCATTTCCAATATAGTCCCTTTCAACCCCAACTACCTGAAACCATCCTTAGATTGATATCTAGTTCTTTGCTCTATATCTAACTTCCCATTACATTTAAAATCATTTCTTAATAATCTAATAAAACATCTTAGGTCGACCAATTAGTTATCTCTTTACTTTCTAAGTTAATTGCTTGCTCTTAACTCAATTATGTTTGTAAAAACTTATATTAACCAATGTTAGTACAAGTTTTTGTATTGTGTGCTTCAATTTGATAGGCCAGCATTGATCTAGTTGACTTTTTGTTTATTTTTAGCTCCTACTTTCCTAGATTAGCTACAAAAAATATCTTGTTTTAGTTCATAACTTATTATCAAACTTTTATTTTTTCCTATCTAATATACTAGGTTAACCCAGTCAACCCTATACCTTTTTAATCCCCTATTCACTATACTAGATCGACTTAGTTGACCTTATATAATTTTCATCCTTTTTTACATCTTTTATTAGTCTTTATGCACTATACTAGATCGACCTAGTTAACCCTGTATAGTTTGTAGACCCTATTTCTTGTAATAGGTCCACTCAATCAACCATGTACTATTTTGTACTTTCACTATTCATCAATATATTTCCCTATTTCTCCAAATTTGTATGATGTTCACCTCTCTTTAGTTATAATTAAATATCCTATCAGAATCTTCTTGCATACCTTTAATCCATCTATATACTATATGGGATGTTCATTTCTCCCGCTCTTTCCCTCCCAAGTACACCATCACTCTTGGGGCACCTCTTCTCCTCCTTCATCCATGACCTATAACATCATGAAAATAACACATCAAGATGAAGTTGATGGATTTGATCCTTTATATACCTACCAAGATACTTCTCATATTCAAAATCTTCAAAATAATGTGGGAGTAATTGATACAAGTTTACTTAACAATCCAACTAATAATCCTTTTTCTAGTAATCTCCCCCCTAACACTAATTTAGGTAGTGATCCTACAAACACAAACCCACCTCCTAATACAACTCAACTTTTAGCCCATGTTATCTAACAAATGAGCATTATGCAAAATTATAACACCCATCAAATGATGCAACTTCAACAACATGTAATCAATGTGGCTAATCAACCTCCAAGTATGCATTCTCAAGCTAATCCTAATTTCATTCCTCTACCTCTTTGGGATGCCTTAGGAAATGTTATTCCTCAACCCATAATGAATAACAACATGCATAAAACTATTCAAAATGAGACCTTATGCCCCTTTATTTTATCCATTGATATTGATAACATATCTCCAACTTCAAATATGATGGGACTAAAGACCCTGCTTCATTTCTCAAAGCCTTTGACAACCTTTATAAAGAGTGTATCCAAACTAATACCTTTACCACAACTAAACTCTTAGTGAAAAATTTTACCGGTGATGTATTAGAATGGTGTAATCAACTTCCCCAACATTTTATTTGGTAACTTGAATATTTGGTTAATATTTTGGCTAAAGAGTTTCAACATAATGATCTTCCCAAAAATTGTCTTAGCCATGTCATCAATGTTAATCAATCTTCCACTGAATTAGCTCATGACTTTATTAAAAGATTCAAATCTTCAGCTCATAAATATGATCATAACACTATTAATGATAACCTATTCAAACTCTTTATCATCACTTTAACTCTCACTCTCCAATATAAGGTTTGAACCTTTGCTCCCCAAACATTAAATGAAGCCTTGATCAATCCAAGACTTTCTTATGAATCAATTTGAACCTAATCGCAAAATTTTTAAAGGATATTTTCAAACATCTAACTTTATCACTAGTATTAATCCTTAAATCAAATAATGAGTTGCCAAAACTGATCTCCCTTCATCTTCTCATACACCTCTTACATTTTAGCAAATGAAATAATATTTACCACCCTTGAAACCTTTCATCTATCCCAATGCTCCTCTTAAATGGTATGATCCCAATCTATTTTGTTCTTTTCATGCTAACATTGGGAATTCTCATGAATCTTATAGATGGTTCACTAAATTTTTTGTCTCTTATATGCTTGGTGATTAATTCAACCATAAAGCTATGATCAATCTTCATCATCAAGAGTACTCTATTTCTTTTCAAAAATGACAAACTTCTAAAGCTTCTACCTCTAACAATGAAAAATCCTCTTTAAATAGTCAATCAACTTCTAAGGATGTATATGTCATTGATGTTAATTATGACTAATACTTTAATAATTATCAATATGTCAATACCTTTAAGGTCAAATATTTTCTCAAATCAGATCACAAAGATCCTATTACCAAGCCTAAAAATCCATATTTGGAATAACAACTTCTTAAATATACTACCACTACAAATCTTGATTTAAAAGCACCTAAGGAATAACTTGCTCCTTCTAATCCTCCAACCACATCTATTCCTCCAAAGTCTAATTTACCTTTTAAACCTCATTTTGGTTCTTCTTAATATCATTATAATTTTATTGAAGAACCTAACTCTATGCCTTGTAAGATTCCACTTATGGAGTTGGTTCATACTTCACCCTATCATCTTAAATTACTTATGTAACAACTTCAAGAGATTGAAGATCCATCTTCCATAGACGAAGAACCACCTTCTATCAATTATCAAACTACCAACATTAATACCATTGAAACTATGTGTTCTTCTTCCAAGCCCTCTATTTAATTCCTTGAAGAAGACATGATCAATCATGAAATTATTTTATATGTCGATGATCTGCCACTCTTTACCAAAGTATCTATTAATACCAATATTATTCAAAAAGTTCTAGTTGATGAAGGTTTTGGTATTAATGTCACATCTTTATGGCTTAATCAACAACTTGGTTATAAAAAGTATCATCTCAAGTAAACTTATCATGGTTTTGATAAGACTAATCAAAAACCACATGGTTATATTTGGATTCCCTTAACCATTATACCTAAGATAGTTTAGACCAATCTTATGGTCCTTGATCTTCCTTTATTTTATAACATACTCATTGGTCATCCATGAACTCCTCAAATGAGGGCCATTGCATCTTTTGATAGCCAATGCATCAAATTTTTACATAATGGAAAATGGTATAACCATGAAGCTGATCTTAATCCATAGAGTATCCAACTACCTAATCCTATATCACCATAGTGTGTTCCTACAATTCCTAAGATTAATGGTGCTCCTTTACACAAGTTCATCAACATGAATATTGATTTACAAGTTACTCTTGTGAATTCTAATAATGACAAACCCAATGAGTTACAACATTATTTAAATACTACTAAGTTACCTACCTACATTTCACAATGGCTTCCTCTTTATCTCTTACTAAGAAACTATAACATTCCTCTCATGGATTATATTACTAATTTTTCCCCTACATGCAATGCTCAAGGGCCTTATCTACCAGAAGATGCCTTCACTTACAATGATTTTGGAGTGTCTAAATTATTTCAAGATCCTCTCATCATGTCTCCTTGTATATTTAGTAATATTAATATTTCATCCTTTGAAACTCCCCCAGATTCTCAAGAATGTATGATTTCTCAAACATGTGATGACAACTATATTATAGACAAATATGAATCTAGAGACTTGGATGTCTATTATTATCAGAAAACCTTAGCCTAAATTCACTCTTTTAATTTGGATTTCATACCATTTCTGGGGATCATACTTTAGATCCTAAGGGTCATGTGCCTCCTACCAATCCTCCTCTTATTGATACTCTTTGTGTGGTAGATTAAATTATGCCTTCTAAATCTTTAGAAAATTTTACACCTCCTTTAACACCTTTTAATGCAATCATTATATTTCATCTTTATCCCATTACTGAATCTACTGACACACCAATCTCTTCTACTCCATCTACTCCTACTCCTAAAATTACAGTATATGCCAAGGCAATTGATGTTCATCAGATATCATCTAAGTTTGATCACCATGGCAATCAAATTTTAGATCTTGAAGTAGATGTTGAGTATTATCATCTTCTTCCTACCTTGCATAGTGATGAATCTATCCTTGACTTAATTTATTCCTGATAACCTCAACTTATTTGGTAACATAATAAACATGGAAATTTTAATAATAAAACTCTTTGTTTCAACAACTTCATTTCTAGCATTGATCCTAAAACAAATCCAATTTTTGCTTTACCCAATGCACTATATCACTTTCAAGATGGTAATGACATGTTCATCAAAGAAACCACTCACATCAAATATGGTACACCATCTTATCCTCTACCAATTACAGTCTCTCATGAACTCTTGCCTATTAAACATGACAATTTTAGCTTATTATTTGGAAAATATCATGAGGATTTCACGTGGTCCTACAAAGACATGCCTGGTATTAACCCTAGCATTATGGTGCATAACATCATTACTTATCTTAATTCCAAGCCTGTGCATCAAAAGTAAGGAAAATTTTGACTTGAAGTTTCAAGTTTATGTCATAAGGAAATCATCAAATTACTTGATGCTAAATTTGTTAAACTAGTGGATTATTTTGAATGGGTCTCCAACACTATTCTTATTTGAAAGAAATTTACTATGATCATTTACATTTATATTATTTTCCATAATCTTAATCTTGTTTGTCCCAAGGACAACTTCCCTTTACCTTCAATAGATTCCATTATTGATTCCATGGCTGGTTACAATATGTTATCTCCTATAGATGGTTTCTTGAAATATAATCAGATTCATATCGCTCCTTAGGACCAATATAAGAATAATTTAACCATGGAATGGGGCACCTATTACTATGTCAAAATTCCCTTTAGCCTCAAAAATGTTGGAGCTACTTAACAATGAGAAATGACTCACATTTTTCGTTATCTCATTCAAAAAATTATTGAAACCTATGTGGATGATCTTATTGATAAATCCAAACATCATAAGAATCATCTTTTTGATCTCACTATCATTTTTGATCATCTTCTTAAACATAAAATTAGGCATAATCCTTAAAAATGTGTCTTTGGAGTCACATCTAGAAAATTGTTAGTATTCTTAGTCTCTCTCTATGGCATTGATGTTGATCTTGTCAAAATTAGTGCCATCATCAACATGCCCATTCCTCATTCTATTCCTGGCATTCTTACTTATTTAGGCAAGCTTGGGGCATTGACAATTCATCCTAGAAATGGCATATCAAATTTACTCCATCGATTCCATTCTCAGGGAAGGTATTGCTTTACAATGGATGGATCCATGTCAAAGTCCCTTTGATAACATTAAAGAGTATTTTATTCACCCACCCACACTTTTTCCTCCTTCCAATGATAGACCCTTGATTTTATATACATCTTCCAAACCTATTTTAGTTGGGGTAATTCTTTCCCAACATGATGATAGGGGAATAGAGTATGTTATCTACTACATTAGTTGAGTGCTCATCGATTATGAAACACATTATAAAAAAATTGTTCAACATTGCCTCAGCATCTATTTCATGACTGAAAAGCTTCACCACTATATGATTTACAAAACTAATTATGTCATTATTCATTTTGACCCCCTTGATAATTTATTCTCCAAAGAATTTATTTATAGATATATAATTGGAAAATGGATGGTCCTACTTATGAAATTTGACCTCTGCATCATCACTCAAAAAGCTATCAAAGGGCAAGTCATAGTTGATCAACTTGCCACAACTCCTATTCCAGCCACTTCTTCTATTTAATATGATATTCTAGATGGTAATATACTTTACATTGAAGGTCTTAATGATGTTATCCCTCTCAAACATTACTTTCATAACTTTACTCTTGATCTTGAAGCCAATCAACTTGATGACTCTTCTAATCCCTTCAGTACTACTAAATTGAAAGTATTTATCGAGGATCTCTCTAAAATTAATGTTGACTTACATGAAGATACTTGGATCATCCATTTTGATGGTGTTAAATGCCTTTAAGGAGCTGGGGCAAGTTCCATTATCATGAGTCCTCTTAGTAATATCATTCCTTTATCTTTTCACTTCACCTTTGATGTCACCAATAGTATGGCCAAATATTTAGCATGAGAGCTTCTCTCAATTTAGACATTCAATAACTTTATGATTTAGGTGATTCTCAACTTATTTTCTATCAAGTCAGTGGTCATTATCAATGTAAAAGTGAGAATCTCATCACATATCATAAAATTTTAACGACTCTTTCTAAGGATTTCATCTTTTTCACTATTGAGCCTATTCCTAGAGATCAAAATTCCATTGTTGATTATCTTACCTCTTTAACCTTTCTATTTCATCCACATCAAGTTCTTTCTAATCCTTCTTTTCTTATACAAAAAATAAAATCCCCATCTTCTACTCAACCATTATATTCACTTATCTATCATAATGAGGTTTTTACCTTTTGACAAAGCCCATAGTACCAAGATATCATTCAATTTTTAGAACATCAAACTTATCCTCCTAATTTATACTCTCATGAAAAGACACATATTCATAAACAAGCTTTCAAGTATGTATTTTTATATAAAATCCTTTACTATCATAATGTTGAAGGTACCTTTATCCATTGTGTTATTCAATATGAGGTCCTCCTCTTCTTAAACAAGCACATGGGGGCATTTATGGTGGTCATTATGGTGAACATGCTATAGCCCGTAAATGCCTACATATGGGTTATTTTTGGCCTACTCTCAAAAAGGATACAATTGAATATGCTAAAATGTGTAATCCTTATCAACTTCACATGATCTAACCCATTCACCTCTAGTTTAACTTCAAACTATAAAATCTCCGTGACCTTTTTCCACATGGGGATTTGATCTCATTGGTAAACTTCCTCACTCCCATTATGGGCATGTCTTTATTATTATCGCTATCGAGTATTTTAACAAGTGGGAAGAAGCCATGCCCCTTTTTAATGTGATCAGACCCACCATTCCCAAATTTATTCTTAATCAAATCATTTTTAGTTTTTGTGTTCCCCATACCATCATTTCAAACAATGATGTTAATTTCAAAAACAAACATATTAAATAGATTTACAATAAATTCAAGATCAATTAAAAAATTTCCACGCCTTATCATTTCTAATGCAATGGTCAAGATAAGGCCACTAAAAAAATTCTCCAAAATAAAACTCATGAAATCCACACAGATTGGGATCTTCATCTTTACCTTACACTTTGGGCCTATCAAACTAGCATATGCACTGCCACTGGGGAAACACCATTTTTTCTAGTTTATGGTTTTAAGTTAGTTTTTCCATTAAAATTTGAGATTCCCTATCTTCATATATGTCTTCATGTTATTATTCATGATGAATAATTTCATGAATCTCACACTCATGCCCTTTATATTGTTGATGAACATCATCCTTCTGCCTTACAACATAATCACCAATACAAGCCTTGCATTACTAGATAACATAACAAATGTGTTAAATTCCACACTTTTAGATTTTATGAAATTTCCCTTAAATTAGACTAAACACATGATAAATATGGTAAATACACCCAAAAATGGTGTGGCCCATATTTAGTCAAAGATATTCTTAGTCCAAGCACCTATTGCCTTCAAACTAATGAAGGCCATGTTTTCAAAAATCCCACCAATACATAATTCCTTAAAAATTACTTTTCCTAAACATTTCCTTCTTTTCATGATTTATATATATATTTATCTAACACTTTTTTTAGGTTACTTAAGCATGAGTCTCTCCCTCTACAGTAATTTTATTCCTTTCACAAACCTTGAGTCCTCCCTTTTAGTCTTTTGGCTTCTTGATGTACCATAGTATTATTTATATTCTTGTATTTTATCTTGTTTTTCACATCCTTTAGGTTTTTATTTTATTAGTTATTTCTTAATACCATGGATAAGACCCAACATCCCTCACAAAACCACCATCTTTTACTTATTTTTCACACTTTTTGCTTGCTAATGTTGTTTTGGCTCTCTTGGGTTTTTCTTTTATGAGTTGATTTGTAAGACTATGGATAGCACCTGACATCCCTCATAAAACTACCATCTATATTATTTATCTTTTCTTTATTTTATGTAGTTGTAGTGTATTAATATAGATAGGACCCAACCCTCCTCATAAAATTATCACCTTTTCATGTTCTTGATCCTTGTTCTCAACTTTACTTTTTGTTTTTTTTACTAGATGAAAATTTCACAATAAACTATGTTATCATGTTTTCCTCCACTTACCTAATTATTATGATAAGGAATCACATTTTACTATCATTGTATCCCACTTTTCCCTTTATCACTTTTTTTTTGATTTAAATTAATTCGAATTATTCCATTTGTCACTCCTTTATTTTTCCCCTTCCTTTCATCTCCTAATTGGATAAAACAAGGTTGAAGTCAAGATATAACTTTTATTCACCTAGCTATATGAGACTCTTAGACGTCATTCTCTTTGATGTTTTCTCTCTTAGTAACCAAGTCCCAAGTATTCAAATAAAAGTCATCTTTAACACCCGTGTTTGGTTTTCCAAATCCATATGGAGGAGGAATATTAAAAATCCATCAAGAATGTTAAAAGACAAATCATTTGAATCAAAAGGAAATGATATCTAAAAGGCAGCATACAAATTTTAAAAGTCAAATTCACACCAAAATATGTTATTATAAGCACATATCCTATCCCTTATCTAAGCTTAAACTCCATAATTGGCCTCACATAGAGCCAAAGTCCTTTGGGGTATTCTAGACTAGTAGATTGGAATAAGGGAATTCAAAAACCTTTATGGTGCTACCTACTTTCTCATGTAAGTACCCAGTCTTCATATTAGATTGATAACTCTATAAGGGGTCCTAAGGAATGGGGAACATGTTGTGGGAAGGAAGGTCTAATTTAATTTTCATGCATATAGCCTTCATGGGATGATCTATATATTCCATTTGTTGACCTAAGAAATGTGTGACTAATATTTATTCAAAGTCCTTAAGGTCAAAAGTCATCTTATTTTGATAAACCTAATTTGAGTGTCTTGACTTTGCTAAAGAGTTCTTCTACCTTAGTTTTTCCTTCATTCTCCCATCCACCCAATTTAATTTTCCCCCCTTAATAAAAATATTGTGATTCCAAATATTTTTTCCCTTTTTTATTTAATTCCTTCTTCTTCACCTCTTAAAAACATTCTATCACTACTTTGTTTTAGTTTTATTTATCCTTAGAGTAAAACAACATGTTTGAGTAACTTTGGATTCTTACTTTCTTTATACCATGATTTTATATTTTTACACTTACTTTACTTTCTTTTTACCACCAATAATTATTGAACTATCCTATTCTTATGGACACATGATTTCATACACTTTTTCAATTGTTGAGTGAGGTTGGCTTATAACTTCTCACTTGATAATGTTGTTTTCCCTTTTATGCACCTTTTTCCATTGAGTGAGATGTGGATTATTATTGCTCAATCATCAATGTTGTTTTACCATTTTATTTCTTCTTTTACCATTGATTTGTTTTATTTTACCATCCTATTTGACATGTATCTTTGGTTTAACTTGGTGAATTTACCTTTCTTACTTAAGGATATCTTGTTTGATTTTTTTGGTCTTTAGTAGCCTTGGCTTTTTGATTACCCAATTTACTCTTATTTTTTTACTTGGATATTTGTTCTAACATATCACTTGTCACCTAAGCTTGCCAAATTTCCCAAGTATGTCTCATCCTCATAGGACCAACTATCTTAGATTTTCTTGCATTTGTTTGTTCTTGCTCTTTAGTTTTGTATTCTTTGGTTTATTGAAAGCAATCTTTCTACCCTACATAATCAAAACTAAAAACATACTATACAACCATCCCATAATAAAGTTATGTCAAGGTACATATTAAATTTACTTTTTATTTATTTACCTTTTAGTCATTTACTTATAGTTATTTTTTCTTTAAAATACTGTAACTTTTTTTTAGCATCAGCATTGTGTGTTACTATGTTCTTTCTCAAAGCACCATCCCCTATTACACCTTAGTGACATGTGATGAGATTTGAGTGGAGCATATGTATACACATAATATTTTAAAACTTTTATCAAATATTGATGCTTTACATCTTGTAGGAAACCATTGAGACTCAATCTCTATGAGTGCATGCCTTAAGGGGTACACCAGGAAAGTGGTGGGCAAACTTTTGGTGCTTCGCAAGATTTTTGTCCCTTATTAGCACATTATTACCAATCCAACCAGCTCTTAAAACCACTACATAAGTTATTACTCACCCCTTTCACACTCCAATCATTTTTCTCTTTCCATCTTCTTTTTCTTACCTTAATTCCCTTTTAGACTATCAACTTTACTAGGTCGACCATGGTTGAACCTGTATAGTTTAGGGGTAATTTTCAATTTTTGGGTTTGTTATCCTTTCAAGTGACCTAACTCAGACCTAGTGAATTATCCCCAAAAATGTAAAGGGTTGACCATGGCTAACCCTGTATAGCCTAAATTTCTAGAAAGTTATATAGTGAGATCCGCCTATATATACAAGATCATTTCATCATTATTTGACATATGAAATAAAAATTTATTATTCACTCAAACTTATTTAAAATCTACTCTTCCACCATTCTACTTGAGGAGTCTTAGTTTAGGGTTTCTACTTGGAATATCTAGTATTACAAATAAGTCTTAGATGCTTTGGCCTTTTTTAGTTATCCTTACAAACTAAAACAACCTCTTATGAAGCTCCTTTGGCCAAGGGAGAGATTGATTCTCGATGGGTTCACATTCAGGTTAGTATATTATAACTTTGTTCTCCTCTCTTTAGTAGATAGAAGTAGCATAAGTATTGGCTTGAATAATATTACTCTTCATATTCCATGTATTAGGGTCTTACTCATACTTAGCTTAATTGAGATTCTCCTATACATGTTTTGATTATTTTACTAACCCCTCATGTTATGCCATAAGCTTTGGTGTACACTAGATTAGATTTACTTTTTATTATTATAATAGATTAAAAATTAAACCTTAGTACTCTTTTAGGGTTTTTTCATGATTATGTTAGATTGTAGGATTTGAAACCCTACCTTACATGGTGTTTTATGGCAAGTGATCCCCTAATCAGGTCTAGCGAATCTCCATATTGGTCATACTCCTACTTAACAAATGTATTCCCAATCAGAAGTGTATGTATGCTCTATCTTCTTTGAGTTAAGATTTATTTATAGATATGATGCATTTTTTATTGCATATATATCCTACCTCCCTTTTGGGTATTAAACCATTCTATCCTTGGTTTTAATGCTTAAGATTATCTATAAACTTTGAAAATATTGTGAAAATTATAAAATTGTGGTGCACAGTACCTCCAAGGATGTTGGTAGTGTGGTTTAGAGATAGTACATAGGAGGTTACTCTACTGATGGTTATTATTTTGGTGAGGCTAGATCCATTGAGTGTGTAGCATTTGCTAGTGGGGTTTACTACTACTAAGTTGTTATTTATGTCTATGTATCTATTTTCTTCTACTATAGAACTTGCTAGAGTTGTTGGGGTGGAATAAATTGAGGTTCATCCACTAGTTGAGAAATGGAAACATCAACATGTGAAAGATCTTAATTCAACATCTTCTAGTCTATCATGACCTCATACACTAAGGAAATCAAGATGTTTAGTGGAAAATGGATCATCATAAAATTTTGTACATCATCATCTTCTATAATGGAGATTAGTGGTTTTGTGGTTGACATCTTCAAGTGAATATACAAGACTAGCTCATCCAATCAGTTTACAACCATTTGATCTTTAATGGCCATAAATGTGTTAAACATTATCTCATTATGTCAAGTCTGAAGCTTTTACATGGTAGCATCCCTAAAATCCAAAATTCACTTGAGTGCACTTCTCATTGTTACCATAGCAGTAATTTGATCATCCATTATAACTTTATATTTATCTATTGTAGTGAACTTTAGTTGTGCAGTAGTTAAAGATCTATTTATATGTTTCCTCCATTTTAACATTATTTGAGCTATCTATTTAACTTGGTACATAATAGTATTTAGGACTTGTTCATATTATTTGATTAGCTCATAGATTGCATCCATCTCTGTCTTCAGAGCATGCCCTTGAGTGCATAGTATTTTTAGGCATTGTGAAACCAATGAATCCTTAGTGAGTTACACTAATAAGGTATGAGTTTCTCATCCTTAGACATAACCTAGTCACTGAGAAATTATGTTACTAGTGTATGAAAATTGTTATCAATTATCTATCATGCCTTTTTAAGTTATCTATTCAATACTTAATTTTACTCATACAGTTGTAAAACTTCTTGCTCCAAGTCTTAGGCCTTTTGAGAAATTTACTCCTAAAATACAATGGTGATTTTGACCTATTTAGATAAAGGCAATTGAGAAACATCCAAATATATTTTCATTATATTGGTTTCAAGTGATATGGATGTCATTGAAACTATTATAGGATATTGTGTGAATTGAGCCAAAGGTAGTGATAAAGTGGTGTGTTGAGTGGATGTGGTGGGGAGATTCCATATCCACTAAGTAGCAATCTAATGTTTTAACTACAAATCCACCTATAATGTGCCTACTTTCTCTTCATACTTTAATTTTGTCATGTACACTACATATTTATTATCTTGGGCCTCATTTTCCTTTGAGTCTTTATCTTCAACTTCAACCTTATCTTTATCCTCTGCCTCAGCTTGAGTTTTTTCTTACACCTTAACTTTCACGTTAGCCTCAACTTTAGCTTTGGATTTATCCTTAAATACTTGGGATTCATCTACATGTTTTTCCTACCTTTATTTCTTACATTAGTCCTCCTCTACCTTAATTTTATCTCTATTTTCTTGTTCAATAACTACTTATTTATCTTGTTTATCTTTCACTTGTTGTTTGGCCAAAGCCCTGTATTTTACCTCTTCTTCATCCTTCTTCCATTACATATCTTATGCTTCTTATTATTTTTTATGTGTTTTATCTTATTGCTTCCTTTTTGCCTCTATTTCTTCAGCCTACTTCCTTGTAAGCTCTACTTATCCATCTCACTTCTTCACAACTTCTACTTCTTTGACCTAGTTATTCATAGATATTGTTTCCTTAGCTTTCTTCTATCACTTTTCCTCTTCTATTTTTGCTGCCTCTTTTATTTACTTTGAACATCCTTCAAATCATGTTTTTTTTCTATAGTTTCTCATTTAGGTGTTGTCTATATCCCAATTATTTCTTGAGGCTCTTCCCTAATTTTGAGGATGTCAAATTTAGTTGATTCTTTAGTAAATTTACAAAAAAAAATATTACAAAAACATACCTCTATTTAGACATGTATTTTTCCTAAATTTCGATGGAATAGTTAGGATATGTTTTTGATTCTTCATAGCTTGAGTTGGAGATTGTTATTTTGTCTATTTTGATGTCTATGTACTATTAGAAACTATTGATTCCCCAAAGAACACCATTCTTTCCATTACATCTTCAGATGGTTAGGTAGATGGATGTGTGCATAGTCTTTGCATCAAAAGATATGTTAAGATTTATCATTTTTGTAGATCAACCCTTTACATAGTAGATGATCCTATAGTTTGATCTACTTAAAATATTTTAGCTACCAATTTCCACTATGCTACTTTTGGAATTATCATATTAATAATAATAGAGCATGGGGGTGATTAATATCAACCTAGAGGTCTTTCCTTACTTGGTTACACACTTGGCAAGTGAGCACTACCTTCTATAAAAATAATTCCTTTTCTTCCTCCTTATAATATACATCATTGCTAATATCTTCCAACATAGTCGTCAAAACTTCATGTTCTTCCACTTCCAACTATGGTAAGTCACACTCACCTACTATCCTTTGAACATTTGGATTGTCTAACCATGAATTAGTCTAATAAATTCCATTCATTGGTGGTGGAGATGAGGTTCACCATATAGGTACCTTTTTTTGCCTTTATCTTTTTGTGATAAGGTTGTTTATGTTTGTCATGGGGCATGAAGTTATGATTTATATTGAGATTATATTTTTTATCACTATTTTTTGTCCTTCTAGATGATCAAAACATAGGTGTTGTATAGACCTTGTATATAAATATTTTTACCTCCACATTTTTTCTCTTGCATCCAATATTGTGGTAAAAAATGGCACTATGGTCATAGTTAGAGTTGATAGATCATGCACTTTGATTTGCACCACATTATGTAGTACTAATGCATGCTACCCTAGATACTACATGACATCTTGTGGTATTCTCAGGTCAAAATTGATTAAGGTTAGGATTTCAATCCAATATGCATTAAAGCTTACCATTTTTTCAATATATATCCCTATTCTAATACATACAATGTTTGTGAAGGTGTTGGTAGGCCAAAAATCTACAGTGACATTAATGGGTCCTTATAGGGATTTCCACTATGTAAAACATAAATTTAAGACTAATAAATGATATTTAAAATTATATGAAGTACCTATAAGTACCTTCTCAATATTGGCAGTTAGTTTTGATGCCAAAAAATTAGACCAATTGAAATCTTTATGTAAGCATATCATGAAATACATAATATCAATGACCCCTTTTATTTCTTGCTTAGCCTATTTTTTAATCTTTAAAAACCTTTTTGTGATGCATTCAATCAAAATGTGCATTTAATAATCTATTATGGACTCAATTGGTACTCCTCTACCTACCATAGTTATGTATTTCTCCTTGATTTTTGAATAAATCAGAGGCATGGTAGTCTTGTATGCCAAAATGGACTTTTTGTGATTTGGGAATTTTGTAGCTCATGTCATATCTTTGGAATTGATCCAAATTATAATATATTGGGATAAATGAATATCCCCTTGGTTATATCTACTCAGGAGGGT
>JARHVA010005002.1:845000-1000000 GCA_037957365.1 Torreya grandis
TCTATGGGCATTTCTTTGTCTATGACTTGTATTTATTTATAGATGGATGTAGGAATGTATTTCCTTCTGAGCACATGTATTTTACTTTTATTTTATATGTTATGGGAAATATGTGATGTATGTTTTATTTTATAACATTATGTGATACACATGCATGCTTTAATATTAAAATATAAATTATTTGGAAAAGTATCAACAATCATAAAATGTAATACACACAATATCACAATGGGAAATTTGTAAAGACAAAAGGTTAATAAATATAAGAAACCAAAAATGGTAATGTAAAAGATAACAAATGTTTTTAAACATGTATAAGTAAAAATTGTAACAAATTAATACAAACATAAGTCATATTATATTAATTTGGGAAGTATGAATTTTTTTAATAAAGTGGAAAACATGTGAAAACCAATGGTATAAAAAAATGAACAATAAAGTTAATCAATCATACTAGATCAAGATGGTAAGTATGAAAAAAAATGTAAGTATAAATCAAATTAATCATACGAAATCAATATGGAAAGTATGATAAATTTAATAAAATGGTTTTAAATATATATGCAATTGGAAAATAAGAAAATAAAAGTGGAGTGTTTATGAAGTAAGCATAAAACATACTAAATCAAGATGGGAAGTATGTAAATGACTTGTAAATCATAATATAACACAAATTATCTCAAATTTGAAGCATGTAATATTATTGTGACTTGGTTATATTATGAAATTTTTATTGGAATATTCTATGAAGACCTAGTCCTATCCAAGGTCTTACACTACAACTCAAAAATGGAACACCAATGAGGTGGAGATAAAGGTGGGAATAATTTAAACATGTTTTAATGTGGTAATTTATGAGGAGAGCATAGTCCTATCCATGGTATTACACTTAAAATCATAAGGTGAGAACCAATTAGGTGAATAGTAATAGGTAAGAAATAAGGAAATGTTTAGTGAGGAATTTTTGGTCCTATCCAAGGTCTTATAATGTGACTCACAAAAGGAAACCCTAGGGGGCATAATTAGTAGGTTTTTATAATTAAAAAGTGAGTGTAAAAATCATGACATAAACATTTATGATAAAACCATCATAAACATGAGGCATACTAGGTAAAAATGAAAGACACTAAGAGTCTAGGTACCATCAAAATAGAAAATACACCTACTCACAATAAGCACAAAGTTGTATGGGAAAACAGATGGAATACTAAGACCACCTCATGAAAGTTATATAAACAAGGAAAGTAAAATGGTCATACCTTTCCACAATATGTTTTTCATTCCTCATGACATATTATAGAGTTATCTGTCTACCATGAATATTGGGTACTTATGTGAGAAAATATGTAGCACTATAGATTTTTTTGTTCTCATATCTCAATCTACTAGCCTACTACACCCCAGTGCACCTTAGCTCTATCATGAGGCCAACTTTGGATTTTTAACTTTGATAAGAAATAGGATATGTGCTAAAGATAATAAATCACATCTTTTGCTGTGATTAGACTTTTGGATTGTATTTTTACCTTTTAATCATTTCCTTTTATTTAAATGGTTTAGAGTTTAACTTTTTTTATGGATTTTGTGATTCTTCCTCCATATGGATTTGGAATAACCATCATGAGTGATAAAAGTGATACACATGAATTATATTTAGAATTTGGTTAGAGGAGACTAAGTAATTATATATATGACTGACTAAACAACATAGTCTTACATATGGACCAGTATGTAATCTCAAGTTTCAATCGTATATATTCTTAGTATGTGAAAGGGAAAAAAGTGAAGAAATGAGATCCAAATAGATAGATGTATATAAGTAGTACAATAAAAATTTTGTTTTTATAACTAATCATATGATAGAGATAAAATACTAAAGGAACCAAGGTTGTAAAACCAAGTCACAATAATAATTATCTTTATTTGAGTGTAAAAGATAGGGAAAAAATCATTATAGAGAAAATAAAGGAATCCATGAAAAAATTGAAGTCATAAACATAAGTCTGAATCAATGAAGAGAATGATAATAATCCATAAGAAAAGACAAAAGAGAATGAAACCGTGTAAAACACATAAAGCATGATACAATGGTTCATGCAAAATAGATAAGTGAAATCATTTTTGATAGATAATCAAAAGTATAAGATATATAAATGGATCACAGATCCAATTGAAGTCATAAAATTTAATAATGTGAGATAAAACCATGTCATGTTCATAAATATTGATATATTTGACAATAAATGCTATCCATAACATTTGCAACATCCCTATGTCACTAAATTTTGACATTATCCAAAGTCTCATCAATCTTCATGAAAAGTTGTGAAAAAACTTCCTTTTGTATCATCTCTACTAAAAAGGTAGGTGTCATAGAAGAATTATAATGTTCATGTGGTATCTCTTATGTTGGACATTCAATTCTAGGAATGGATATCTCTATGGGAATGGTATCTATGGATCTAGGTGGAGGTGAAATAAGTAGAGAACGAGGAACCTTCAGTCACATATGACCTATAAGAGAAGGAATAATTAATGTTGGTGTTGACTATGGTAGAATGTGGAGATGTTAATAGATCACTCCACATCGATCAGTATGATGGGTTAAACACTAATTCCAAAGATAGTAGACTTCCTAGTATTTAGGTATGTACTCCAAAATTAGTTTGGGAGGAGGTATGGTCTTATCTTTAGGTTGGGTAATGACTAGTCACAATGTGCTAATGTACTACCTAAGTATTTTTGGGTATAAAAATGGTTATTTGTTCCATGGAATAAATAAATATGTCTAATATTAGATAGTGGGTCTCTAGTATTTGAAGGGGTAAAAAGAGAAGTCTAGGGCTACTGATATATATGGTAGTCTTTGGTCTAATGACCAATAACTCTATGAATATCACAATAAGGTTGATCTACCCATTATTTAGGTAAAGGATCAAGCTAAGGTAAGGGAAGAAGACCATCACCAAGGAAAGTGGGATATGGATAATAAACTATACTAGGTTCATCTGTAGGAAAATTTGGATATGTAGTAGATCTAATCATAGTGGCTAACATCTTTGGAGGAAGTATACTACAAGGGTCATGATATTTAGAAAAACATTCAGGTCCTCTCATAGCATGATCGATGAACATACTCCTGGATTATTTGTTATGAATAGAGGCATACCATGTGATTTCTCAATCTTTACCATATGAAGAGTGACATAAAAAATAATATTGGCTATTATATAATAAGGAATGATAGAGGTAGAAAAAAAAGACTAAAATAATGAAGAGCGATATCTAAGAACTTCAACATTTTTACCTTAGATGAATCTAGATAAAAATGAGTCATCTAAAGCATAACCATCATCATAATAAAGTGTATGTAATTTGATATTACTTATATGAATTATTTTATCATTCAAATAAGCATGGTGAATGGAGAACTTAGTTTTGGTTAAGGTAATCAGTATATTATCTGAAGGTTGTTAACATGATTGAATTTGAATAGAAGGAGGAAGTTGAGATATTATTTGAGGGGAAAGATCATAATTTTTGATATTTAGTATTATCTCATTTAGATCATCATCATTAGAATCTAATATTTTAGGTGGAATATTCCTAATTAATTTAAAATGACCATTATAACCTCTAGTGGAGTTAACTAGATAGTTTAAGTTTTGGGATTTTTGAAATGAAACACTAGGTAAGGGTTCAAGTTTGGGTATTTTAAAGACACCACATACTTGGAATTATTATAAATTCTAATTATTTGTGTCCCATTTAATCTTGTAGATAGCACAATTATGAGTAAATTTGACACATTGGCATGCAAATGAAAAGAGTGATCTCATACGATGAGTCCAAGGTCGATCGAGTAGGATATTGTAAGAAAGTGTAAATTTAAATATCATAACATCCACATAGATGATAATAAAGGAACTATAATGAAAATCCAAACTCAACATAGATGAGTAATTTTTCTTTTGTCATAGCCTTGACATGTACTACATGTGGATTTAAGGTAGCACTCATAGTATACAGGTGTTTTAATAAAGTCAAGGGAGGTAACACAACTACCTAAACCTTCATCAATTACACCATGATTAACTTGGATATCACCTATTTGGACACTAATTAATAAATAAGGATCATCTGTACAAAGACTCATCGAGAATCATAGAAGAGATATGAAACTCATGTGAGAGGGAATTATCCACTATTTCATCAACATGTACGGATATCCCTTCAAATTGTTGAAGTATTCTATCTTTGAATATAGCTAAGGTAACTTATTTCTGTATAATAAGAGGATGACTAGGGAGGTTCATTTTAAACAATAATTGCATTAGGTGATTACGATGGTGGGGATAAATTCTCATTAGCTCTAACAAGGAGATTTGAGATGGGCAATGGGAAAATTTTGCAATGGGATCCCATTCTTCATAACCCATGGGTGGTTTGTTAGATATAGGTGCATAGTGTTATAAGATCTCCTAGGAAGGATATTTTGAGGTAAAATTAAACTTATTTTAATGAGGTATGGTTCATTTAGGTTCATTTCATGTGGTTTGAGTGACTTTAGGTGATTTTATGGCTGGTTGAGGTGTTTGAGGTATGTTTTCTTATGGTGTGAAAGCTTGGGAAAGAGTAGATGTTATATTAATGGTATGAGAGGTATATTCAATTTGTGTTATAGGAAGTGGTTCTTGTATGGGTATTGGTTCCTCTTACCTTAGTTATATGAGATGGGATGGGGAAGTGTCTTGAATGATATGAAATGTTGAAGAGGTGTGATGTGTAGGTGTTGGATTTGAATCGATAAAATAAATTAATCATCTCATACTAGTCATATTAACCACATTTCATCATTAATGTTAAAGCCTATAATGATTTTAAGTTTATTTTTAGTAGGGGTAAGTTGGTCAATGTTGTGTTTTTGGTTAGGAAGGGGATCCTTGTAGATATCCAAATGAACATTAACTTGGTTTAAATATTGATTGTTATTTTTAGTCTCATGAGATTTAAGCATTATGTTATAAGCTTGTTGATGTTTTCAAATAATGGATTTATGGTCAAATTAAGGACCAATAAGAAAATACATAACAAGATTTCTTAATTATCTATAAGTCTCATGATAATAGACCTAACTTGCATGAAACCAAAATAAAATTATTTGGATCATACCATGATTTAATAGGATGAGTGGGGTCAAGATCTCATGGTAGAGCTCTTGGAAGACATTTTTGAATTTCTACTCGAGATAATGGTTTATGAACATTAGTGTGGTTGTGTTGATAAAATATAGGAGTATGATTAGATTATTATTAAGGGGAGAAACATTGTCCATGGTGTTGTTTGGATCAATAGCTTGGATGGTGTGTATGGTCATAAGTATCAGTAATGCCATCATTGGTTTCATGATGATTTTTATTTTTTGTAAGCGTAAGAGTTCATGTTATAGGTTGAGATGGTTAAAATTGATGTATGATGATATCTTGTCATTTGGATTGGTCAAGAGCTTCTTCTAGAGTTTTTATAAAAAGGGTCCTAATGTCATATTGTAATTTAGGGTGAAGAACATTAGTAAATAAGTGTAATAGGTTTTCATACACCATATTATGCTCAAATTTGTTATATAAATTTTTCCATCATTTGATGAAGACTTATGTCATTTCAGTTTCTAGTTGTTTACAATTTATACAATGAGTTAAACAATTTTTGGGAAGATCGCTAGTTTGGAAATCTTGGACTAGTTAATTAACCAAGTCTTTTAGGTTATAATAGATTGGTTTTTCAATTGAATATAACAATCTAAATCATCTCCTAAAATTGTTTTAACTAAGAGTTTAATGGCATGAAAATTATTAAGCTTAACCTAATCTTTGTAAAGGTTGCAAAATGTTTTTAGATGCAAGCTAGGATATGTAGATCCATTATAAGTGATGGTGGGGGTGATAACTCCTATGTCAATATTGTAAATTGGAAGTTATATAGGTTCATTTTGTAAATGTTTGATGGTTTTGTTGATAATTAGAGGTTGTGGTATGTGGTTACCATGGGAATACCTAAGGGGGGATGGGGGGAGCTAATTTTTTGTGTTTCCCATGGAACATGGTGAGGCTGGTTTTGGATATGTATGAGGTGGTTTTTCATTTACATCATCTAATTTGAATTATTAGTTTGAAAAGTATGCATTTGGTTAAGTGTTTCTAATATAATTTGATTGGTTTGAGCAGCATTTTGGTTAGTGGACACAACATGGGATGCACTAGTATTATGTGAGGTATTAGGAGTTTGAGATACACTATGAGTGTGGGATACGGTAGTAGCATGTGTCACAATAGTGGCATGAGTAGAATTGGTTGCAAAATAAGCATTGATAGCATGGTTAGGGATGTGGATATTTTGAGGAGCCCCATTAGAAGTTAAACCTGCCATGTTGGTAGAAATGCTTGGCATGGAGTTTGAAAAAGACATAGAGGATAATGTCATGTTATGGGAAGGATACATTATAGAGTGAAAAGGTTGGTATGAAAAAAAAGGTATTCCCCAAAATTCTTTGGAAAAGGTAGGGGAAGGTGAATGCATTCTCCTATGTGAGCTACTATCATGAGATTATAGATGGTTGTAGGATATTTTCCTTTATGTTGAGGGTTTTCATTGATGAAAAAGAGAATTTACATTATGTATTCAAGATCACACTCATATTATAAATAAAAATAAGGTGCTGAGTATTGAGTAATAATAGGGAGGAGTCCCATAGTTGGTAGTGTGGGTAGAAACATGGACATTGATTTGTTCCATAGTGGGTACCACAAGATGTGTCTTAGGTACCCTATTGGGATTGGTAAAACTCATCATGTTTATTTGATTTAATTATGTGTTATCCTCAAATAATAAATTGATGATGAAGGAAGGGAAATAAAACTTTGTAAAAATGAAGGTCAACTAGTAGGATATTGGGTTGAACCAATTAACACTATCTTGTAAGATAGTAAATAGGATATACTACAAAAGACATAGTCTAATTGATCAACTATGTTATGTAGATGGTGAATCTGAGGTAGTCTAAAAGACACATAGTTGGATAGGTCAATTGTGTGTTGAAGGAAAATAGAAAAAGCAATCTATAAGAGATTGGGTTGAATAGAGTTACTATGTTATGTGGGAAGATATAGATTGTAAGAGACATAATTGTGCAGATTGACTATGTTCTAAAGGTAAAGATAGGTTTTGATAGTTATGAATATAGATGATCTAGTTTTTTTTTTAGAATATTTGATATAAACACAAATAATTGTGTCAATCTAGTCAATGCATTTTTGGCACATAACATAAACCTTACACCAACATTGGCTATTGCAAGTTTTGTAATACAATATACAATTATCAGAGAACAAGCAACAAATATAGAAATGTTAATCTATGTGATCATTACTAAATGTTATAAATATAAATTTTATAAATAAATGTGATATAGATTTTTCTATAAAAATGAACTAGAAATACAATGTAAGGATTGTTTAAGGTAGTTGAGGCTGAAAGGGATTTCTATTGGTGATGGTGCTAGCTTGGTATTGGGGGCTACCCCCTAACTTCATAATCCTATAGTGATAAAGGTGTCATGTGCTTCACCAAATATATACCATCAACCATGTATTTTTACTTAACCAAAAAATTGAGTCAGTTTCCTCCTTAGTAATGAAATCTAAGTAGATAGACCTTGGGTAGAATTTTTTTAATCTTTTTTTAAGTTATGTGTTCTAAAAGTGTGTGAAAAGAAAAAATAGTGTGACTAAATTGATAAATTAAAAATTCCAATTTTATCTATGTGTGTTACTCTAAGCAAACAAGAAATGAAATAAAAAGTGAATTAATTACTAATAATATGAGTTAATTCCTTTACATGAAGAGTACAAGGTCAATTTAGAAGACCAAGTATGTAAATAATACATAATAGAATCCCTTGATCAATTCTATCTATTGAAGAAAGATCTAGAAGAACACAATTGAATGAGTTGATTGAGTCTTCTAGGAAAGAAAACATGCTACATAAATTTGTCAATCTAGTAGACCTATTTTTATATAGAGTTATAGTTTTATAGACTAAAAACTATGAAAAATATAACTATAATGAGGAAAATAATTGACCAAGATGAAGAGAATGAACTTGCTGATTTTTAAGATGTTGAAATTGTTGTTTTTATACTGTGTAGTCTAGTTTTAGATATTTAGCTTGCTAATAGACTCAATTGAGTTTGAAAACTTGTATGTAAAGTATTAAATTGAGTCGAGATATTTTATTCTATTACACATGGTTGAATATGACCTACAAAAAGAAATACAAAGTCAATCAAAGTGAATGTGTGTTAAAACCTATACATAGAATGTTAGACTAAAGTGATATATTTGATCCAATGATGTAAAAATGAAATAAATAATTGATAATAAATGAAGGCATGAAAGAAAACCTAAAGGGTTATTTCCTAGTAGGTTCACCATAACATAAACAAGGGAAAGTGAAGCTAATATACAAATCAATCCTATCTTGGAGAAGATAAATCACACTATCCCTTTCACTTGTTGGTACATTTAGACAATCAGGATCATGAACAATATGGATATGCTAGACCTAAATAAGGGGTATCTTAGCACACAATATCATTATAAAGAGTCCCAAAGCCTCTAGTCAAATAATACTACAAAATATACTTATCTAGGTCCTATGTTTTCAAATCAAAATAAATGAAAAACTAAAGTAAATCTAATCTAGTGCTCACCAAAGCTTGTGGCACAAAATGTGGGGTGATAAACATAGAATTAAACATGAAAATAAGAACTCTAATAAATTAAATGTAGAGGTAATCCTAATTCATCAAGAGAGTGTTTTGTTTTTATTCTTAATAGTGCTTTTGGTGATAAAGCGTAGCCCAACAAGCTAGTGTGTTGACCCTTTGTTGAAAGACTATGGTTTAACATGCTCACCCAAAGTATGTAGCTATAGACCAATTCATGTAGGCTATGTTGCATAGTAACATTAACTAGTTAAATTTTTTTGGTTAATCATATATTTATTTAGATATTACATACAAAAAAAGACAAAATACTTTGATCCTTAGATTACTAAGGCCAGCCATCATAACTATGCAAATTAAAGACATTGTAGTTCATTTTTTCTACTTAAAAAAAGTAAAATTTAGCATAGATTTCATATTAAGAACCCATAACAAATGTTCAACTTGAACCTACAAAAGATAAAAAATATAAACTTAACTAGAACATGAAAGTCTAAATGATTACAATATCCACAATTTATGTACTATTATTCAGCAAAAGTTGTCCAAAAAGTCATCATGTAGTGCTTTATAAAAGCGGTATTTATACTTGTTTATCCTAGACCAAGTATTTACAATATTAATGATAGGAGTAATTGGACAACTAACTCCCTACAAATTGATTGTCATGGTGGTCTATTAAATAACTTATCCTAAGGACCCTAGCCTTTATACCCCTATCTACTAACTCTATGCTAGATCCTTGATGCCATGTGTCTACCTCTTTGCGGGTTGGTGTAAAACTCCTAATGGATAAGGTCTAGGTGACCCTTAAGAATTACTCCTTAACCACTCTTGCTTCCCATGCACTCCCCAACTCTTTCACTATTTTTTTTTACTAAGCTCTTGGGTTCCTTGTGGTTGATTCTCCTCTTTAACTTGGTATTTTCAAAATAGTGCTTTCTTGTCCTTGTGCTTTTATGACCTATAGGTTCTACACTATAGTGCTTCTACACCATTTTAGTTCTACACCATAGACTTTCCACACTCTGTTCCTTTCACATTGTACCAAAATTTCAAAACACTTAGCCAAAATTTGGGGTCCAACATCACCCCATACTATATTCTTAGTCCATCCTCAACTAAGTCTTGTTGAAATCCTTTACCAAAAATTTAGGCACTTTTACTCGATATTCTTTTTAATATTGTACCAATGTGATAATGTGTCGAACAAATTAGCAATTAATACTTCAATGACCTCTTTGGACTTCTTCATATCATCAAGTTAATCAGTTGTCTCATTGGCCTCCTTGACCAAGTCATCTAGGGATGTGTTGGTATCCTTTTAGACATCTTCAAGTGTTGAGACTTCTTTGATAACCTATCCTTAGAGGGCTAGAAAATTGATATTCAACTATTGGTGATGTGCATTGATATTTTCTTCCATTATTTACACATCCTTAAATTCCTTTATATGCTTAGTGTGATCCCTTATTAGGAGAGTAGCATAAACCATTTGATGCTTCTAGGCTTCTTTTGGTTGCAGCTGAACCTCCAAGATGTTATTCAAGCATGCCAACTATTTAAAAATCTCATCCAAAATGGGGATGACTTCCCCAACTCTTTTGAGGTTGTGATTAAAGACTTTAATTACCTTGATGAGTTGTTCTACTATCTCTAGTCCCTCATTCCTTGGCATAGGATACTCTTTAAAGTGATTTAAAAGGAAGTTCACCAAGGTTTCTAATTTATCTATGGCATCCCCATTAAGAGACACATTATCTACCAGTATTGGCTCCTAGCCCAAAATTGTCTTACAAAAGTTTAATGTTTTTACTTTAAACTCTATGGCTTCTTTTATTTATTGCTTCAAAATAGCCACTTCCTCAGAAATTACCTTCTTGGTGGAAACTTCCTTCTCATACATACCCACCACCTAGGCATGTTTCTTCTTTGTGTCATGTACATTAAAATCTTATAAAATATTTTAGCACATGATTTCCAAGGGCATCCTCAAGAATGTTGCATTGGCTTGTAGATGGGCGATCTTTTGGGTATCAACACATAGTGGTTTGGGTAGTGCAAGAGCATCAAGACCTAGAAAAAGGTTATCTTGAGGGAGATCAAAGGCAAAATCTTCATTGTACATGTATAGTAAAAAGGACATCTACCACCTTGTTTCTAGAGTTGCATCTTGGGAAAGGAAATGCAACCATAGATAGAACATCTTATTAGGGATGCCTAATTGATATCATTCATGTAGAATGGTAGATGTATCAATGATAGGTTCTTCTATAGACTCAACTGGATCCTTTCCTTTACTTGGGTTAGCTTATAATAGCTTGATCTATGCATCAATAGATAAAGTGATATCGATGGCCATTTTGCTTATCTCTTATTATTCACCATCCCCCTCTTCACCATATAGGTGATAAATGTCAAATGGTGAGTCTTTGAAGGTAGCCTCCTCTTCTCATTCTGAGGAGGGTATCTTTTTGGAATCAAAGACCGATATTCCTTATATACTATAGGGACTTCCAATTTTCATTCTTTTTATATCACTATCTAAGGTACAATACTTGATTGTAAAGGTGCCTAGAAGTTTTAGGAGGCAGGGGTGGAGGTGGAGAAATGTGCAAAGAGGAAGGTGAAGGTGGTGGGACCTAAGGAGGTGGATGTTAGGGATTCAATTTTACATTGTGTAAGTTTGAGTATTTATCAAAAGGTGAATATTAATTGGGTAGTTAGGTTGTTAGTTATTAGAATATTGTTATATAAAAACATTATGATAATAGATAGGATTATATATTTGTTGAGATATATTGTTATGATTTATAACAATATATCTTATTTAGTGTTTACATAATCATAGGGATTTTTGGGATGATAAAATGATAGAATGATTATATGAATCATATATATATATATATATATATATATATATATATATATATATATATATATATATATATATATATATCAAATGACTTATTAATCAGATGGTGTGAATTAATATATGATCAATGTTTGATATATTTTATGTGTTTGGCTCTGCATAGTACATGAAATAATTCTTTTTATTATCTCTTTCAATACATAACATTAGTATTATATTTGTGCCAAATCCTTTACATAATGGGAGATTAATCATTTTGTAAGGGGAAACCATTCAGTCCTACACCCTTGAGAATGATAGTTTTTTGTGAAGAAAATATTATTTTGTAGATGAGTTATAGTTATTTGTTAGATTGTATGTATTTAGGATTGTATACTCTTAGAAAGATGTATACGGTATACCATTGACATCAAGGAACCCTTTTTGTATACATTTTTTATCTAATTTACTCAAGATATGCTTAGATAGTAGTGGAAAACTTTTAAATGTCACCTTAGCATTTTATCTCCCAGATGGCTTTCCTTCAACATCTTGTTATGCAACAATACCATGTTCAACTTAAAAAATAAGTCTCCACTATTTATTCCATCATGCATCCTTTGATGATGTGTCTAATTGCATTTATGTATGCAACTATAAACTATTATTGGTATTAAGGACTAGATATGTTCTTGTTGCACTCTAATGATCCTTATACATCCTCAACCTATGTAATGACAAAACAAATTTATTTATAATTGTGGTATTGAAGTTTAGATCTACATTATTAGTATTGAAGCATTCATTATTTTATATTGAATAATTTGAATCTCTATTAGTTTTTTTAGGACAACTCCATCTTCTCTAGTGAATTCACTATGTAAGCTCTCTATGGTTTCTATATGACCCGCCAACACTTTGCAAGCCATAATCACATCATGCATTAACTCAATGTTTTGACAAGTTATCTATCAAATAACTAAGAGAGTGAGTTATACATTTAAATAATTGAGACCTACTCTCTATCAAGACATTTTTTATCAATAACAATTTTTCACTTGGACCTAGATACAACCACATGCTTTATCCTCCATATTCCATATATATGCAACATATCATCAGACTTGGTAAGTCTTTAGGTTTATTTAGTCATGAGTTAGTTATAATTATTTGTTTTATTATTGATTCTTTGGTGAATATATAAAGTCTGGTTATTTACTATAAATCTTAGAGTCAATACATTTTGGTCAATACTTCTGTTTAAAGAGTCATTTGAAAAAGTTTTAAAAGTTAAGCCTTTATCATCTATATTTTATAAAGATCATATAGTATTTAAATGTCAAAAGTATACGTTGCATTATTTTATATTGATTCATTAGTGCTTTTGTCATCTATGTCAAAAATTCAAATGTGTTAGTCCTCTTTTTTAAGTCATCATAATGTATGTCAAAAAAAGTCAATGTCAAAGTACCCTTCATTATAATGGATACAAATTCAGGTGACCCCAACATCTAAGTTGTAAGTCATATGTTCAAATTATGGGAAGGTATTTTCATAAAAAATGACATTCATATGATCTTCATGACATCATCATTTGAGTGAAGCAACAAGACACTAGAGGTTGGAGGATACACAAAGGAAGGAGGTTTTCCGAGCCTCTCCTTAGTCACCAATGATGGGGCCCTAGAATGTTTTGGTGACATTTTGTGTGGTGTGTTTTTTTAGTTTCTAATATGTGTTTTCCAAATAAGAATAGAACAATATTCCTTTACAAGATATGTAATTTGTGTATGTAATTCAAAACCTAATTCCTTGATGCAAAAATATTTTGAAAGGATAGAAAGCACCAATGTATGTCAGTTCATGGATCTTGAAAGGGTTTATGATAGAGATCCATAAAACCACATGAGGTGAATAGTGTTTTTCCAATAGTTAGGAAAGAAGCTACTACAAAGACCCCATGAATTCCTTCCTTCTTTATGGATATGACCCCAACTGACACATATATTGCGGTCACATAAAGTAAATGTGGGATACATTCCTTCACATCGTAGTGATCATGTGCATCAAGATTGAATTAGTAGTATGTAGATTAAGAATATTCAGTGGCATATAATTATGTTCATCCTATTCATGTCAAGGTTTGTGGTAAACATGTAAAAGCATGGGATGAGTGAGGCTCTCTTTATATCAAGGTCATGACCTAAACAGGGCATGAAATAATGGATGAGCATATAGTAGGTGAGAGTGTGAATATTTTTTCAACATGTAAAAACTAGGGGGTAGAATGTTAGGGATTAGATTTCACATTGTACATTTGATTATTCACTAAGATTTAAATAGTAATTAGGTAGTTATTTTGTTAGTTATTAGAATATTATTATATAACAATATTACTATAATAGATAGGAATATATATTTGTTGAGATATATTGTTATGCTTCATAACAATATATCATATTTAGTGTTTGAATAATAATAGGGATTTTAGGGATGATAAAATGATGGACATATTATAGGAATTGTAATCCTATATATATGCAATATCTTGAATGACTTTTTAATCAGATAGTGTGAAATAATATATGATCAATGTTTGATAAAATTCTTGTGTTCAACTCTACATAGTGCATGAAATAATTATTTGTATTGGCTCTTTCAATACCTAATAATGGAGATTTGGGTGGAAAAGGTTTGGGAGGATAAGTACGAGGTGGAGAAGGGGAAGGTGGAGAAGGGAGAGGTGGAGAAGGTAAAGGCAAAGAAGGGCAAGGTGGAGAAGGTATAGGAGGAGAGGGCCTTGGCAGTAAGGGGATTAGCTGTGGTGTTTGGGCAATCCTATGCCATTTTTAGGAGCCTATTGGGAACTTATGTCAGCATCATGCCAAAGCCACTTCTTATTCAATAGAGATACTAGTGGGAGCTTCTCTTATGTATTTTATGCACCCTTTAAGCCCTTATGCCTAGGATGCAACATGTAGAATAGATAATGTAAATGTTCTCCCACTAGTATTAGCTTGGCATTTATGTTTGTCAAGTACATATCATTCTTATCCATATATGCATTATTACCTAGATAGACACATATCTTCTAAAGAGTGTGAAACTTCAAGTCAATCTTCTCTACCTCTAAGACCTAAATACAACCACATGCTTTATCCTCCATATTCCATATATATGCATGTCACATATCATCAGACTTGGTAAGCCTTTAGGTTTATTTAGGTTTATTTAGTCTTGAATTAGTTATAATTATTTGTTTTATTATTGACTCTTTGGTGAATAAATAAATACTAGTTATTTACTATAAATCTTAGAGTCAATACATTTTGGTCAATACTTTTATATAAAGAGTCATTTTAAAAGGTTTTAAAATTTAAGACTTTATCATCTATATTTTATAAATATCATATAGTATTTAAATGCCAAAAGTATAGGTTGCATTATTTTATATTGATTCATTAGTTATTTTGTCATCTATGTCAAAAATTCAAATGTGTTAGTCCTCTTTTTTAAGTCATCATAATGTATGTCAAAAAAAAGTCAATGTCAAAGTACCCTTCATTATAATGGATACAATTTCAGGTGACCCCAACAATTGATTTGTAAGTCATATGTTCAAATTAAGGGGAGGTATTTTCATAAAAAATGACATTCATATGAGCTTCATGACATCATCATCTGAGTGAAGCAACAAGACACTAGAGGTTGGAGGATACACAAAGGAAGGATCTTTTTAGACCCTCTAGTTAGTCACCAATAATGGGGCCCTAGAATGTTTTGGTGACATTTGGTGTGGTGTGTTTTTTTAGTTTCTAATATGTGTTTTCAAAATAAGAATAGAAGAATATACCTTTAAAAGATATGTAATTTGTGTATGTAATTTCAAACCTAACTCCTTGATGTAAAAATATTTTCAAAGGATAGAAAGCAGCAATGTAAGTCAGTTCATGGATCTTGAAAGGGTTTATGATAGAGATCCATAAAACCACATGAGGTGAATAGTGTTTTTCCAATAGTTAGGAAAGAAGCTACTACAAAGACCCCATGAATTCCTTACTTCTTTATGGATATGACCCCCAATGACACATATATTGCGGTCACATAAAGTAAAGGTGGGATACATTCCTTCACATAGTAGTGATCATGTGCATCAAGATTGAATCAGTAGTATGCAGATTAAGAATATTCAGTGGCATATAATTATGTTCATCCTATTCATGTCAAGGTTTGTGGTAAACTTTTAAAACCATGGGATGAGTGAGGCTCTCTTTATATCAAGGTCATGAGCTAAATAGGGCATGCTATAATGGATGAGCATATAGTATGTGAGAGTGTCAATATTTTTTCAACATGTAAAAACTAGGGGGTAGAATGTTAGGGATTAGATTTTATATTGTGTATATTTGAGTATTTATGAAGAGGTAAATAGTAATTAGGTAGTTAGTTTGTTATTTATTAGAATATTATTATATAACAATATTAGTATAATAGATAGGAATATATATTTGTTGAGATATATTATTATGCTTTATAACAATATATCGTATTTAGTGTTTGAATAATCATAGGGATTTTAGGGATGATAAAATGATGGAGATATTATAGGAATTGTAATCCTATATATATGTAATATCTTGAATGACTTATTAATTAGATAGTGTGAAATAATATATGATCAATGTTTGATAAAATTCTTGTGTTCAGCTCTACATAGTGCATGAAATAATTCTTTGTATTGGCTCTTTCAATACCTAATAATGGAGATTTGGGTGGAGATAGTTGGGGAGGATAAGGGTGAGGTGGAGAAGGGGGAGGTGGAGAAGGGAGAGGTGGAGAAGGTAAAGGTAGAGAAGGGCAAGGTGGAGAAGGTCTAGGAGGAGAGGGCCTTTGCAGTAAGGGGATTAGCTATGGTGTTTGGGCAGTCCTATGCCATTTTTGAGGAACCTATCAAGAGCTTAGGTCATCATCATTCCCAATCCACTTCTTATTCAATAGAGATACTATCAGGAGCTTCTCGTATGTATTTTATGTACCCTTTAAGCCCTTATGCCTAGGATTCAACATGTAGAGTAGATAATGTAAATGTTCTCCCACTAGTATTAGCCTGACATTTATGTTTGTCTAGTCCATATCATTCTTATCCATGTATGAATTATTACCTAGATAGACACATATCTTCTAAAGAGTGTGAAACTCCAAGTCAATATTGTCTACCTCTAAGAACTAGATAGAAGCACATGCTTGATCCTCCATATTCCATATATATGCATGTCACATATCATCAGACTTGGTAAGTCTTTAGGTTTATTTAGTCTTGAGATACTTATAATTATTTATTTTATTATTGATTCTTTGGTGAATATATAAAGTCTGCTTATTTACTATAAATCTTAGAGTCAATACATTTTGGTCAATACTTCTATTTAAAGAGTCATTTCAAAAGGTTTTAAAATTTAAAACTTTATCATCTATATTTTATAAAGATCATATAGTATTTAAATGTCAAAAGTATAGGTTGCATTATTTTATATTGATTCATTAGTGTTTTTGTCATCTATGTCAAAAATTCAAATGTGTTAGTCCTCTTTTTTAAGTCATCATAATGTATGTCAAAAAAATTCAATGTCAAAGTACCCTTCATTATAATGGATACAATTTCAGGTGACCCCAACATCTAATTTGTAAGTCATATGTTCAAATTATGGGGAGGTATTTTCATAAAAAATGACATTCATATGAGCTTCATGACATCATCATCTGAGAGAAGCAAAATGACACTAAAGGTTGGAGGATACACAAAGGAAGGAGTTTTTCAAAGCCTCACGTTAGTCACCAATGATGGGGCCCTAGAATGTTTTGGTGACATTTTGTGTGGTGTGTTTTTTTAGTTTCTAATATGTGTTTTCCAAATAAGAATAGAAGAATATACCTTTACAAGATATGTAATTTGTGTATGTAATTTCAAACCTAATTCCTTGATGTAAAAATATTTTCAAAGGATAGAAAGCACCAATGTAAGTCAGTTCATGGATCTTGAAAGGGTTTATGATAGAGATCCATAAAACCACATGAGGTGAATAGTATTTTTTCAATAGTTAGGAAATAAGATAATATAAAGACCCCATGAATTCCTTACTTCTTTATGCATATGACCCCCAATGACACATATATTTCAGTCACATAAATTAAATGTGGGATACATTCCTTCACATAGTAGTGATCATGTGCATCAAGATTGAATCAGTAGTATGCAGATTAAGAATATTCAGTGGCATATAATTATGTTCATCCTATTCATGTCAAGGTTTGTGGTAAACTTTTAAAACCATGGGATGAGTGAGGCTTTCTTTATATCAAGGTCATGAGCTAAACAGGGCATGCTATAATGGATGAGCATATAGTAGGTGAGAGTGTGAATATTTTTTCAACATGTAAAAACTAGGGGGCAGAATGTTAGGGATTACATTTTATATTGTGTACATTTGAGTATTTACTAAGAGGTAAATAGTAATTAGGTAGTTAGTTTGTTAGTTATTAGAATATTATTATATAACAATATTACTATAATAGATAGGAATATATATTTGTTGAGATATATTGTTATGCTTTATAACAATACATCGTATTTAGTGTTTGAATAATCATAGGGATTTTAGGGATGATAAAATGATGGAGATATTATAGGAATCGTAATCCTATATATATGTAATATCCTGAATGACTTATTAATCAGATAGTGTGAAATAATATATGATCAATGTTTGATAAAATTCTTGTGTTCAACTCTACATAGTGCATGAAGTAATTCTTTGTATTGGCTCTTTCAATACCTAATAATGGAGATTTGGGTGGAGAAGGCTGCGGAGGATAAGGGTGAGGTGGAGAAGGGGGAGGTGGAGAAGGGAGAGGTGGAGAAGGGCAAGGTGGAGAAGGTCTAGCTGGAGAGGGCCTTGGCAATAAGGGGATTAGCTATGGTGTTTGGGCAGTCCTATGCCATTTTTGAGGAAACTATTGAGAGATTATGTCAGCATCATGCCCAAACCACTATTTATTCAATAGAGATACTAGTGGGAGCTTCTCTTATGTATTTTATGCACCCTTTAAGCCCTTATGCCTAGGATGTAACATGTATAATAGATAATGTAAATGTTCTCCCACTAGTATTAGCTTGACATTTATGTTTGTCAGGTCCATATCATTCTTATCCATGTATGCATTATTACCTAGATAGACACATATCTTCTAAAGAGTGTGAAACTCCAAGTCAATCTTCTCTACCTCTAATACCTAGATACAACCACATGCTTTATCCTCTATATTCCATATATATGCATGTCACATATCATCATATTTGGTTAGTCTTTAGGTTTATTTAGTCTCGATTTAGTTATAATTATTTGTTTTATTATTGATTATTTGGTGAATATATAAAGTCTAGTTATTTACTATAAAACTTAGAGTCAATACATTTTGGTCAATACTTCTATTTAAAGAGTCATTTTAAAAGGTTTTAAAATTTAAGACTTTATCATCTATATTTTATAAATATCATATAGTATTTAAATGCCAAAAGTATAGGTTGCATTATTTTATATTGATTCATTAGTGATTTTTTCATCTATGTCCAAAATTCAAATGTGTTAGTCCTCTCTTTTAAGTCATCATAATGTATGTCAAAAAAAGTCAATGTCAAAGTACCTTTCATTATAATGGATATAATTCCATGTGACCCCAACATCTAATTTGTAAGTCATATGTTCAAATTATGGCGAGGTATTTTCATAAAAAATGACACTCATATGAGCTTCATGACATCATCATCTGAGTGAAGCAACAAGACACTAGAGGTTGGAGGATACACAAAGGAAGGAGGTTTTCAGAGCCTCTCGTTAGTCACCAATGATGGGGCCCTATAATGTTTTGGTGACATTTTGTGTGGTGTGTTTTTTTAGTTTCTAATATGTGTTTTCAAAACAAGAATAGAAGAATATACCTTTACAAGATATGTAATTTGTGTATGTAATTTCATACCTGATTCCTTCATGTAAAATTATTTTTAAAGGATAGAAAGCACCAATGTAAGTCAGTTCATTGATCTTGACAGGGTTTATGATAGAGATCAATAAACCACATGAGGTGAATAGTGTTTTTCGAATAGTTAGGAAAGAAGCTACTATAGCGACCCCATGAATTCCTTACTTATTTATGGATATGACCCCCAATGACACATATATTATGGTCACATAAAGTAAATGTGGGATACATTCCTTCACATAGTAGTGATCATGTGCATCAAGATTGAATCAGTAGTATGCAGATTAAGAATATTCAGTGGCATATAATTATGTTCATCCTATACATGTCAAGGTTTGTGGTAAACTTTTAAAACCATGGGATGAGTGAGGCTCTCTTTATATCAAGGTCATGAGCTAAACAGGGCATGCTATAATGGATGAGCATATAGTAGGTGAGAGTGAATATTTTTTCAACATGTAAAAACTAGGGGGTAGAATGTTAGGGATTAGATTTTATATTGTGTACATTTGAGTATTTACTAAGAGGTAAATAGTAATTAGGTAGTTAGTTTGTCAGTTATTAGAATATTATTATATAACAATATTACTATAATAGATAGGAATATATATTTGTTGAGATATATTGTTATGCTTTATAACAATATATCGTATTTAGTGTTTGAATAATAATAGGGATTTTAGGGATGATAAAAAGATGGAGATATTATAGGAATTGTAATCCTATATATATGTAATATCTTGAATGACTTATTAATTAGATAGTGTGAAATAATATATGATCAATGTTTGATAAAATTCTTGTGTTCAGCTCTACATAGTGCATGAAATAATTCTTTGTATTGGCTCTTTCAATACCTAATAATGGAGATTTGGGTGAGGAAGGTTCTGGAGGATAAGGGTGAGGTGGAGAAGGGGGAGGTGGAGAAGGGAGAGGTGGAGAAGGTAAAGGCAGAGAAGGGCAAGGTGGAGAAGGTCTAGGAGGAGAGGGCCTTGGCAGTAAGGGGATTAGCTATGTTGTTTAGGCAGTCCTATGCAATTTTTGAGGAACCTATTGAGAGCTTATGTCAGCATCATGCCCAACCCACTTATTATTCAATAGAGATACTAGTGGGAGCTTCTCTTATGTATTTTACACACCCTTTAAGCCCTTATGCCTAGAATGCAACATGTAGAATAGATAATGTAAATGTTCTCCCACTAGTATTAGCTTGACATTTATGTTTGTCTAGTCCATATCATTCTTATCCATGTATGTATTATTACCTATATAGACACATATCTTCTAAAGAGTGTGAAACTCCAATTCAATCTTCTCTACCTCTAAGACCTAGATACAACCACATGCTTTATCCTCCATATTCCATATATATGCATGTCACATATCATCAGACTTGGTAAGTCTTTAGGTTTAGTTAGTCTTGAGTTAGTTGTAATTATTTGTTTTATTATTGATTCTTTGGTGAATATATAAAGTCTGGTTATTTACAATAAATCTTAGAGTCAATACATTTTGGTCGATACTTCTATTTAAAGAGTCATTTTAAAAGGTTTTAAAATTTAAGACTTTATCATCTATATTTTATAAATATCATATAGTATTTAAATGTCAAAAGTATAGGTTGCATTATTTTATATTGATTCATTAGTGTTTTTATCTTCTATGTCAAAAATTCAAATGTGTTAGTCCTCTTTTTTAAGTTATCATAATGTATGTCAAAAAAAGTCAATGTCAAAGTACCCTTCATTATAATGGATACAATTTCAGGTGACCCCAATATCTAATTTGTAAGTCATATGTTCAAATTATGGGGAGGTATTTTCATAAAAAATGACATTCATATGAGCTTTATGACATCATCATCTGAGTGAAGCAACAAGACACTAGAGGTTGGAGGATACACAAAGGAAGAAGGTTTTCAGAGCCTCTCCTTAGTCACCAATGATGGGGCCCTAGAATGTTTTGGTGACATTTTGTGTGGTATGTTTTTTTAGTTTCTAATATGTGTTTTCAAAATAAGAATAGAAGAATATACCTTTACAAGATATGTAATTTGTTTATGTAATTTCAAACCTAATTCCTTGACAAAAAATATTTTGAAAGGATAGAAAGCACGAATCTAAGTCAGTTCATGGATCTTGAAAGGGTTTATGATAGAGATCCATAAAACCACATGAGGTGAATAGTGTTTTTCCAATAGGTAGGAAAGAAGCTAATACAAAAACCCATGAATTCCTTCCTTATTTATGGATATGACCCTGAATGACACATATATTACGGTCACATAAATTAAATGTGGGATACATTCCTTCACATAGTAGTGATCATGTGCATCAAGATTGAATTAGTAGTATGCAAATTAAGAATATTCAGTGGCATATAATAATGTTCATCCTATTCATGTCAAGGTTTTTGGTAAACTCGTAAAACCATGGGATGAGTGAGGCTCTCTTTAGATCAAGGTCATGAGCTAAACAGGTCATGCTATAATGGATGAGCATATAGTAGGTGAGAGTGTGAATATTTTTTCAACATGTACAAACTAGGGGGTACAATGTTAGGGATTAGATTTTATATTGTGTACATTTGAGTATTTACTAAGAGGTAAATAGTAATTAGATATTTAGTTTGTTAGTTATTAGAATATTATTATATAACAATATTACTATAATAGATAGGAATATATATTTGTTGAGATATATTGTTATGCTTTATAACAATATATCGTATTTAGTGTTTGAATAATCATAGGGATTTTAGGAATGATAAAATGATGGATATATTATAGGAATCGTAATCCTATATATATGTAATATCCTAAATGACTTATTAATCAAATACTGTGAAATAATATATGATCAATGTTTGATAAAATTCTTGTGTTCAGCTCTACATAGTGCATGAAATAATTCTTTGTATTTGCTCTTTCAATACCTAATAATGGATATTTAGGTGGAGAAGGTTGGATAGGATAAGGGTGCGGTGGACAAGGGGGAGGTGGACAAGGGAGAGGTGGAGAAGGGAAAAGAAGAGAAGGGCAAGGTGGAGAAGGTCTTGGAGGAGAGGGCCTTGGTGGTAAGGGGATTAGCTATGGTGTTTGGGCAGTCATATGCTATTTTTGAGGAACCTATTGAGAGTTTATGTGAACATCATGCCCAACCCATTTCTTATTCAATATAGATACTATCGGGAGCTTATCTTATGTATTTTATGTACCCTTTTAGCCCTTATGCCTAGGATGCAACATGTAAAATAGATAATGTAAATGTTCTCCCACTAGTATTAGCTTGACATTTATGTTTGTCAAGTCCATATCATTCTTATCCATGTATGAATTACTACCTAGATAGACACATATCTTCTAAACAGTGTGAAACTCCAATTCAATATTCTCTACCTCTAAGGCAATAGGCTATATATCATAAATTTAATTCATAGAGCTCATGAAGTATCATGTTGATAAGGCATATGTTAACTTTATCCATGAAGATAATTATCCAAAAGGGACCATCATAATGTGTGTGAGAGAGAAGTTATAATTCATAGTGAATTGTGCTTGGTCAACAACCAAGGGGATAAATATTTTGAGATGTACTATTCATTCCCTAATGCCTCCTTCATCCCATCAAACTAATACTTAATTTTTATTTTGTAGGAGTGGGTGATATGCCTTGGCCATGTGAATTCCTTAAATCACTCATTAGGGGAATTTTTCATGTGTAGATATACCCACTTCAATTCCCCCATGGTGTAATCTCATACACTAAAGTCATTAAAAACGTTCAAAAGTAAGAATACTGCCCATGAAAACTTTTGACTAGGGATCCAATGGGTCTTTTCCATGTCTTCGATAATTTTATGGCTAAGTTACAAAAAAAAATTATATTTCAAGCCCTAAGTGACTTGATGAGTAATGTAGAGGTGAGCCATGTCTACCTCCTTCCATCGGTCGGTCCCACTGATCTTGGTCACGATAATCCACACCATAACCCAAAAAGTAGGATCTTATAGGTTCTTAATGTGCATGGCATGTCCCAAGTTTGATACATTAGTGTTGTGGATATATCTTTGACCCCATCTATGTCTCCCAATTTATAGGCCACATCTAACCCTAAACATTGTTTCCTCGATACCTTGATTATCCTCTCAGGCATGATCTTCATGCCATGCCTGATGAAGTATAAATAATCCTCATGGATGCACGAGAATAGGAAATTGATGGCCTCCATGGGTTTTCCAAAGTAAGAAAAATTAAACAGTTATAACAAACCTAAAACATCTAAATAATTAAATATATTAATATCATACACCAACTCATTCTTTGTGTTCTAGTACTCGACTCGATAGTTATTCTATAACTTAACCTCATTCCTTGATTGATGATGGTTATAATAAAAAATGGTGGAAGTGGGTACCTTGGAGACCACAATCTCCATGTGCATCACCATATTTAGGTGATTTATTCAATGATTATTGGTAGGGGTGGAGATTATAGATTCTTCTTATCATGTCGTGTCATACTACCTTCTCCTCTTTCTATGCATTGTGCCTGCTCTTCTGATGTCTCTTATTTAATGAACACCACTTATCCTCCAAGTACCTCATCTCCCTCTAGTATAGTAGGTAATGGATCAACCCTTAGGACCTTTTTTTTATAACACATCACCCTCTAAGGAGCCCAAAGGTTGAGGTATGACCATCCAAAATTCCCAAAGATATATGTGATTATTATCGATGACTTTGGCTTTTTGAGCTTCACTACCCTATAATGATGGAATTCCACTACAACTTATAGATTTTATTTTTTTTGATCATGTCCTAAAATTACCCTATTCTTTTTTCACATATATTAATGCTCATCATAATACCTATATATATATATATATATATATATATATATATATATATATATATATATATATATATATATAATTGTAATGCTTCATATATTTCATTGTGGAATTGAACTTACTCTATTTGCTCTTAGATTTGGTATTTCTTCACTCTCAACCCTATAATATCAATTAAATGCAAAGTTAAAATGTAAAAATGAATTAAACTATCTTTTTATAGGATTGAGGGGGTTAACCACATTTACTATCCCCTTTTAGCTCATCCATCAATTCTTGTCATTAATTTAATTTTAACGGTCATCATTCTTCGACATTCTCTACTCATCATAAATTATTTTTCATCCATCCCTTCTCATCATAAATGAATTTAATAGTTATGTATTGTGACTCGATTGGCACATTTTTTCAACCACTATTCTTTTATATTAATGACATGTCTGACCTCATGCCTTCCTTTCCAGTGGAAGATAGTTGTGTCCTACACTTTTCTTAGAGAGGAAGATAGTTGTGTGACTTTCAAAATTTTAAAATATTGGAAATAACACCCTATATTTAGGCTATGTAGTTTGTGTAACTTCAATTACTTTCATGCCTTAAGTACCTTTCATTCCCTAAGTGCCCTGCAAACCCTAAATATCATACATACCTAAGTATCATGTGTACCCCACACTAAAATTAAGTTGTGGTCCTCCATAAAAATACAAGTACACAACATAAAGACAAATACACTAAATAAATGTTTCATGCAATAAAGGTAGTGCTTTGAATAAAAATAGGAAATCCTAAACTAATGGCATAAGCCTTAATGTTTACAATACTTTAACTATTAATAAGTGAAATATAGCTAGAGTTGACTTCCTTTGTAATGATCAAGAAGGAATTAGCCATCCAAAATTTGTAATTGACAAGTGTAGGTAGTTAGAATTCTATAAATGATGAAAGGACCATCCTAGTGAATTTTAAGTTTTATAGGATGGTCTACAAACTTGGAGTTCTATAGCAAGACCTTCATTTATAGAGTAAAGGTTTTGTGCTTAATGTGTCGATCATGCCATGATTTATATTTATGTTTCTCCACATCTTAACTCCAATAAGCAAGGAATCAAGCTTCATCTAGCTATAATAAAGTAATTGAGCATGCCTTCAAGTATGATTCTTAATCCAATTGTCCAACACATTTAATATGAAGAGGCAGTACCAAAAATTCAACTGTAAGGACTTCCTCTTTTCCATATACTAAATTGAATGATTTTCTCTTGTTTAAGAACTTATAATTTTATTGGTATGCCCAAAATACTATAGACACTTTATTATCCCAATTAGTTTGGCCAATATTACAAATTTTTGTTAGTGTAGTACCTAGGATTTTTTGAAAAGCCTTAGTAGTTTCATTGTTTTGGGGATAATACGATGTTATTTTATGATGATAAATCATAAACTCAATAAGGAAGATGACAATACTTTTATTTATAAAATGGGTTCCATGATCACTAGTAAAACTTAGTGGGCAGCCAAATCAAGTTACGATATGCTCCCAAACGAAGCATGAATTAGTGACAATAGATTTCTCATTGGCATAGTTTCAACCCAGTGTGTGAGATAGTCAATTTATGTGATGATATACTATGAACCTATTTGTCATCCAACTAGAATGATGGGGCCAACAAAATTAATGGCTAATTTCTCAAATGGTTCTAAGTGAAAATTGGTAATAGAGGCATAGTATCTCATTAATTTGGTTTCTCTATGCATTAATATATGTCAAAATTCTTAACATATACCTTATCATCTTGAAAATGAATAGGCCACCATAATCTAGTTAGCAAAACCTTATGTATGGTAGCCTCTCTAGGATAGTGTTCTCCTACAATACCTTCATGAACTTCTTGAAGTACCTTATAACTCTCATGTTTTATAACATAGTGTTGAATAACTTCATCATGGCCAAGCTTTTAAAGATCCCCTCCTAGATTTTAAATGGTATGGCATGGACAGTGAGTTAATTATTGGCCTATGGAGTGAGACAATCGAGCATTGAGCTATTGGTTAAAAATACTATAATATCTTCCAACCCAAATATACATGAGTAACACATAAGATGTGAACATCAGGAAATTCATATTCAATAGCATACGATGGTTCTCCAAGTTCAATTTGAGATAGATGGTCAGGAACACAATTGGCTTTTCTAGGTTTGACCATGATAGAGAATTTAAACTTTTATAATAACACTATCCCATGATAAATTCATGTATGTAGCATAGGTTTATTTACTAGGTAGTTTAAATCCTCATGATATATATAGAATACAAAGGGAGTTTCTAATGAGTATTGTCAAAAGTTTTGTAGAGCATAAACCATTGACAATGCTTCACACTCTGGTGGTGTAATTCCTCTCAGTTGGAGTGATTTTCATACTAGTAAATTATATTGGGTGATCAAGGTGACCTTCCCTTAGTTGTGCAAGGATTATACCAACTACCATTCTAGATGCATCAATATGGATGTGAAATGGTCTTGTCAAATTAGGGAACAAGAGGATTGGAGTGGACACTAGCTTGTCCTTTAAGGCCTCAAACACTTCTTGATAGGAGAAAATCCATATGAAGTCTTCATTATGAATTAAATTCTTTTCCATAAGTGTAATAATATTTGCATATCCATGTATGAATTTTTTTATATTAACTTGTATGTCCTAAAAAGGTGTAGACCTCCTGTTGAGACTTGGGAACTAAGATTTGAAGAATAATGGATAAATTTTTCAGGTATACTATAAGTCCATCTTTACAAATAATGTGTCCAAGAAAAATAGGAAAATGTGTAGAAAATAGACACTTATTTTGGTTTAATGATATCAACAAGATATGTTAGTGCTCAAGCATGAGCCTTAGGTTTGAGAAATGGTCCTTGACCAAGCCATAGACTCTCCAATCATCCAAGTAGACTAATAAATTTATGGATGAAATGCTTAAAGTATTCTATGTCTATAAATGATAATACAGTTGGTACATTAGTGAACTTAAAAGGCATGATAGTGTACATGAAGGATCCCCACTCAGTGGAAAATGTAATCTTAGGTTGATCTTCATCAGTGATTTGGAACTGATGGTATCCCAAAAATCCATCTATAAAACTATATATCTCACACATAGCAACATCTTCAAGGATCTCCTCTATGAATGGGGTTGGGAAAGGATCAATGACAAAAGATGCATTAAATACCTAATAATTAATGAAAATTGTAATACATCCATCTTTATTTATACTAATCACCATAGGACTAACCTACTTAGATTAATCAATGTGGATGATTACTCCATCATGTCATATACTATAAATTTATTATTTTATTTGCACCCATAGATTATGATTCATCTGATATGGCCTTTTTCTAATTTGTTGAGTTCCTTCAACCAATCTAATATGCATCTTACCCAAGGATGGATGAACACCTTTCATCTTGATGTATCTTCTTAAAAAGACATCTTAATATTATTTTAATAACTTGAATAACTTTGAAATTTTAGTGTCATTCCAATAATTTCTTATAGTGGCCATTTTTGGTTCTTACTTCACAATGATGTTGTGCTAGATAGTTTGAATTAACCTAGAGTAGGGGTGGTCTATATCAGCACTAGTATCATGAAAAACTCATGTGTTATATTCCATAGTAACATAGAAATTATTTGAAAAAGGGTTAATGGGATTGTATCCTTCACCTTCTTCTACCTGGAACACTAGCTTATTTTTTCCTAGATGTATTTATTCACATTGACACTAATCAAGGACTGGTTCTAGAATGGAAGAAAGTTTTGTCATTGGTTCGTTAAAGAGAATTAGATGTTCTTAAATAACATGATGGATATTTATTAGGAAATCTTCAATAGGACTCAGGTCACCAACAACTGCTTCACTCATGGCTTGGAGACTAAGGCAAAAAACCATCCTTGTTGAGGAATAAGAGAGTGTCAATTTCATGTTATCCTTCAATATATGCTAAAATTGGGTACCCATGTGTTTCTCTTCATGAACATACCATGCCCATTCCTAAGTGCATAAAGTTTCATAGAATTTATGCACCCACAAGTACTCTGGTAAGTAATATTCTTCATTTCTCCACATTGTCTCATAAGCTTCTATATGGGGTTTAGGTGCTTGTACTCTACTATAGTTTATTTCTCCCTTGAAATTATTATTTTGAGATAATTGGTGATGTAAGGCATAACATACTTGATCCCACTAGAAGATTTGTTCATGATGGGTTCATCACCATCTTGCAACTATACCATCAAAGAGTTCAACCAAGGATTAAATATGATCAATGTTAGTGTGATAAAATTCCTCAAGGCACTAGATAAATTCATGGAATTTTATTTTCCCATAAAAGCATGGATGCTCATTGAGTATCTCTAAAGATGAAACTAGCATTGGTCTCATCATGACTTATTTAGTAATAAGGTGGATGAACCTATGGCATTTATGAAACTAGCACTAAACATTATTCCAACTTTTAATGACACTATACACTCTTCTAGTGATGTCATAATTTCTATGTGCCCATTAATTACAAACATTACTTATAATGTTAGAAAGGCATGAAATGTCAATCCATTAGAGGATTCCATCAATAGTAGAATCACATTGCTCATAATATTTACCAGTGACATTATAGATGTGGTTTATATCTTCTTCAACATTAATAGGTTTGATGTATGGGGGCTCATGTGTTTGATCGAGAGGAATAATAATGCACTAGTCAACATACTCAAAACTAATGTAACACTTTTTGAAACTTAAATCTACATTTTTTTCATAACATGAGGGTCTTCCTAATAGATCTAGGAAGTCATCAACCTGTGCTAACTCAATAACTTCAAAATCTGCTTTGAAGGGTACTCTAAGTATATCAACTATTGCATTCTTAAGGATACCAATGGGTAGAGCATGATTTTTATTATCCATAAACAACACATGTGGTGAAGGTTGTAGTGTCAGACTGGCCATTTTATATCATGCATCCTTGGTGAGGATGTTAACTATTAAATATCTAGATTTTACCATAGCTAAAGGCATGAGTGTTTAGGTCCTACTACCAAATCTATCTCAACATAAGACTGACCCTAGGCTATGGGTATCCTATAATAGGGATAGACCTCTAGGATTTTTAATGAGGCTAGCTCCTCTGATGCATCATTTTATCCCATTCCCACTACTAGAACATATTAATGATTAGGAAAAAGGGAGAAAGGGAGAGAGAAAAATAAACATGAAAGGGAAACCTAAGCTAGCAATAGTGATGCATCTAAATTATGATTGATCCACCTTGCTTGAATCTTAGAACATTAATGAAATAAGTAAAAGACTAGATACAAGATCCCAAATATCTATCATACATTAATTTTTCATGAAGAGGTTCAATAAATGATCTAAGTTGAGGGAAATGAAGGAGGGGTCTAAAGTAAGAGGCTAACCAGTCACACATGTGAGCTTTAATGAAGAGATGTAGAACAATAAACATGACCTTAATAACCAGATGAATTAGTAACTAGGTGACATCATAATTTGACAAGGGAAAAACTTGTACCACATATGCAAATCTAACATGTACACACCATACTAGAATAATGAAATCTAAAAGAGGTTACAAGTTCCATCTTGGCAGAGTTTGGTCATGCTCAAGAGAGGGAGAAGACAAAATACATCAAGAATCTATTTTTTGCCTCAAAATCATCTATATATAGTAAAAATAGAGAAAGATAGATGGGAATAATGCATTTCAAAGTAGAATAAAGTCCTTGAGATCAAGAAGTGAGGTGGCATCACTTGACTAATTTTTGTTTCCATGCCTTGATCAACAAATGGATCTTTTGTTATCTCAACTAGTCCCTGATCTCCTATTGGTTGAGAGTGTCATATTAGAAACAAGGGTTTATTCCATGATGACTAAGTCTATTTGAGTGGAATCAATGCCCTTAACTACATTTCCCACTACCAATTCATCATCTTGAGATTCTAACTCCACTTGACAAGCTCATGAGGATCAAATTCTCTGATCTTGATACTAACAGTGCCATGCCATGAGTGGTTGTTTGTACCTACATTGATGATGATAGATCCATGTCAACAGATGAACCCTTTTTCATTTATCACACACCTACTCTATCTTTATAAATTTACTATAGATGGAAAACCAAGTTAACACCATTAGTTTTCCTATAGTTATCCATACTTTGATTGAAGCCTAGTCCCATTTAACCACCAACTTTTTGACCTTTGCTTTATATTAGGTATAAAAGACCTATTTTTTCTTTAAGGAGCTTTGTTGGTGATGCTTGATCTTGAATATGAATTCTAGTCTAGTTTAGATCATATTTGAGCTTGGTTTTATGTATTTCTACCAACTCAAGTTGAAAATTGGCTCATCCAACTTCATTAAAATATCCTTAGGCTTGCCTTTACTCTAATTGGCTATCAAAATCTGAATTGGCTCATTGATATATTGACTCATCTCACTCTATTGATTTCAATCGATATGAAATCCCACTAATCATTGATTCTCTAATAATAAAATGCATTATTGACATTTATCATGCATGTATTTACTCTTGAGATTGGCTAATCCATTTTACCTCTACTCACTATTAGATCTGAATGTATGATCAAGCACCAACCATTGAATTATGGGGACCCATTGTTTGAAAGCTAACAACTAGTTCATGATCTTAAATTTCCGTCCTCTCTCCCATCAAAATACATTAATGTGACCATCATTGATGTCCTACAGACCATCAAATTTAATATCAAATGTATTTCATTTCCTCTCTCTAAAACTTGATGTTTGCATGAAAATCTTATGATTTTTGACCAGCTTTGAATCCTTGGATCTTGAAGTGCAAGAATCATGGAGGCACAAAACTTGTAAGAGATGTTTTTGAGGCTAAAAAGAATGAACCCATTTTATCCTCTAGTCCAAAGAGCCTTATAAGTGAAGATATTAAATGCACAATTTATCTGGTCTATTTCATCTTGAGTGGCATCTTGGCTCAAAAATGGCTAAGTATGGAAACTTAGTGAAGTCTGCCTGAGGAGCCAACTTTGAACATGCATAAATTCTACTATACTTCAATAGATGACTAGAAACTTAGCATGTAGTAACTAGGGACCAAGTTGAACAAACCTATATGATCACTTTTTCCTAAAACTATCACACATATGAGATATGGTCTCATCAATATGCTTGGTTCTATTTGAGCTTCTTTGAAAATGGCTAAGTATGGAAACTTAGCAAATTTTGCCTGAGAAGTCAAATTTGGGTCTTCATATCTTTTCATGCACTTTGGAAGATGACCAAAAACTTGGCACATATGTTCTTAGGACTAATGTTAATAAACCCATATGACCAATTTTCCCTAACTCATATACACGTGACAATTTTGACATCAACAAAGTGCCTACTCAGAATTTTTGCCACTAGAGTCAAGATGTCTAGATGAGAACAATGAAGAACCAAATGAAAACCATGTAATTCTATACTTATTCTAGGCACTCTTGACATTCATAAGGGTCTATACAACTATATCCATCTTGCTCATCCATTAGCATCCTGATCCATGTTGGTACAATCTTGGTATATGGGCCAAAATTGGCCAACATTTTTGGTGACTCAAAGGGGTTACATGCCTATCTATGTAAAAGAACCTACAACATGTGCCTAGTCTAGTCCATTGGGCATGGAATATCTATTTGGGTCTAAAGCATTGACCTGGTGCCAATCTTTCTCTAACTTCTTTTGAAACAAACACAAAGGACCAAGAAAAGAACAAAATAAGATAGAGTACCCAAAGCACTTATTTATAGGGAAACTAACCTAGAAAAAAATAGGGACAACAAACAAAAGTCCCAAAAATTTACACTTAGAGGAAAGCATGAAAATTATTCTAATATGTATGTGGTTATAATCTACAAGTATTTTCCACTTGGGCCAAATGAGAAACTATTTTATGCACCTTAGAACTTTGAAACATATTTTCCTTTTCTTGATATCTCTCTTCTACATCTATGAGTAATCAGATGCTCATGTATTCTTAGGGAAGAAACTAGTTCTTGTATTTCTAATTTTAGGTGCATGAATTGTAAACATGAGTCCAAGACACAATCATACTCCTTCCAAACTTGTGGATTTTATAGGAACAACAACAGTTCTTCCTCATTCCTAAACTAATGATCATGAACATATAGACCAACTTGATGTGTCTCTATTTTCATATTTGTAAGGTTGACATCTAATGGAAATGGACCTAATCTTGTGACTTATTGAGGCCATTTGAGCTCATCCTCAACTTCCAAGAGTAGAGAGATGTCTGAAGTTGGAGAGAAAAGTTGATAACCATGTTTTAAATACTCAAACATGTCATCTCCTGAGAGAGCCACTACCTATTACTTGATGATAGTATTCCTCTTATCTTGTAATGGACTGTATTCAAGTAAAGATAAACTTGAATGAAAGATATCAAACAAATCATAATATTTGTTCTCATGAAGTTGCAGTTCAATTGGAGATTTTTCAAACCAAATGCCCGAAACAAGTGTATCAATGTCTTGATCATAAACATGAGACTACAAGCCTTCTTTTAACATCTCAAATTGGTCAATCAATATTTCTTCATTTTCAATATCAAGTTGATGACATAGCATGTTCTTAATTTTAGCTTTTACTTCACCTATAAGCTCTTGTCCTTCATGATAAATGGTATATTTTATGTTATCAAGTAACTCATGGAAAACATCATCAACCTGTCGAACGAGGATATCCTTCTCTTATACAACAATAAATTATTCCTCAAGTACTTTTTTGTATCTCAGCCTCTACCTCAACTTTCTCTTGCACTTGTTCCATCTTTGAATCATCATGTTAAAATGAATCATGTTTGTCCTTACCAAGAGGTATTCCAATCATGATTTATTATTACTTGTCACTCAAGTCACCTTAATTTTTTACTTGTTTAGTTACATCTTCTTGGTTTACCTCATGGAGGAGAGGATATTTCTTAAAGAGTGGCATAGTAGATCCTTGAAAATATTTATCAAGATGAGAGAGGTCTAAATAAGTTACCATAGGTATCTAATTTTGCTCTTAGAGTTTGTATTCTTGGATCACCTTCACCTCCTCTTCCTATTTCTTTGCCTCTTGAATGGCTCTCCATAAAGGAAAGGCTTTGGGATTTTGAGGGAAAAATAATAGAGGCTGCATGGTATCTTCTTTTACTTACATAGTCACCACTTCCTCCTTCTCCTACCTACTACTTTGGATGGATTTCCATGATGGAAATGACCCATATTCTTAAGTATGGAGGGATGGGGGTTGAATAACCTTGGGTTTTCCTTACTGCATGACTTGGTTCTAAGATGGGAAAGATAAAGTTATTTCTTTATATTTTTGATAGTGGTTCTCCCCCTCTTTCCTTATCTTCAACTCCAACTCTCTGATCTAATCATCCATATTCTCTTAGAATATCTTCTCTCTTTTCCCACCACCTAAATTCATCACTTGATTTTATATTTTTGAATTAAAGGACCTTTTAATGGGATTTTGAGGAAAAAACTAGCGATCCTATATCTCAATAGTAGGGTGTTCAAAATTAGTCCCCTTATTTCTTTAAAAACTCTATTGGATAGATTTCCAAGAAGGAAAGGTCTGAGGAACACACGAGGAACTTGGCATACTAAAAGGGGTACTTGGAGTGGTCTCTTAAGGAGGAATGGGTGGAACATAACAAGGTTGAGGTGGTGTATATGAAGGTACATGAGTTTGGAAAGCTTGGACCTATTGTTCCTCAAGTCCGTTTAGTTTTTCCTAAATTCTCTGGATGTAACCACCTACATCCATCATCTCACCTATGAGATTGTTCCAATTTTCTATCTAAATAGGTATCCATTCTTATTTTATTTTATATAATGACTCTCACATAATGAATTAGGTGAGTAGGGACATCTTGACCATAATATTTCCTTGATCACAACTCTAATGCATGCTTTTCAAGAATTATTAGTCTGTTTAAGTGCTAGTATGGAGGGCTCATGATAGGGTTGTTGAGGAGTAGTATTATGATGGAATTGATGTTCATATAGAGGATTAGGGTAATATTATTGGATATATGGATTATATTGGTCCTTATATTATTGGTGAGGATCATGAATAAGGTAAGAGTTATTCCTTTGATAATAAGGATCATGAGAAACTTGCCAAGACTTCTAATAACTTTGATATAAATCTTTATTAGGTCTGATTAGGCTCATATGGATCATGAGGATAATATTATGGATACTGATAAGGAGGTGGATAATATGAATATTCATCATAACTATTCATCTTGACCTCATATATCAAATGAGATGGAAAAATGGATAAGAAACATCATCTAGACATACCTAGTCTACTCCTTCCAGAAGCTTGATTTGGAATCACCATTAGTACTAATGTGCTTGCTTCTAAAATTTAATTATATTAAAGACACACCAAGATATTTCCATTATTTTAGACCTCATCCCATCAAGTGTGCCATAACTATTAGAGATCTAGATTTCACCTGAGCTGGAGGTTGGATTGTTTAGGTCCTACTTCTAAATCTATCTCAACATGGGACTGACCCTAGGTTGTGGGTATCTTATAATGGGGTTAAACCTCTAAGATTTTTAATGAGAGTAACTCTTTTGATGCATCATTTTAGCTCATTCCCATTACTACAACCTACTAATGACTAGTGAATAGGGAGAGAGGGAGAGAGAGAAAGAAAACATGAAATGGAAACCTAAATTAATAGTAGTGATGTACCTAAATTATGGTTGATCCACCCTTATTGACTCTTAAAACACTAATGAAACAAGTAAAATACTAGATCCGAAATTCCAAATATCTATCATAAATTTGTGTTTCAAGAAGAAGTTCACCAAATGATATAAGCTGAGGGAAATGTAGGAGAGTTATAAAGTAAGACACTAACCAATCATAATATCCACATGTGGGCTTCAATCAAGAGATGTAGAACACTAAACATGGCATGAATAACAAGATGAACTAGTAATCAGGTGAGATCATAATTTGACAAGGAATAAACTTCTACCACATATATAAATGTAACATGTACACACTTTACCAAGATAATGAAATATAAAATAGTTTTATATTCATTTAAGAGGTTACAAGCTCCATCTTGGCAGAGTTTACTCATGACCAAGAGAGGGAGTGGAGAAAATACAGTGGGAATCCATTTTTTGGCTCAAAAGCCTCTATATAGTAAAAAAAGAGAAAGATAATTGGGAAAAATACATTAGAGAGTAGAAGAAAGTCCTTGAGATTAAGAAGTGAGGTGGTAGCACATGATTGCTTTATGTTTGTGTGCCTTGATCAACAAATGGATCTCCTATTATCTCAACTAGTCCCTAAGCTCCTCTCATTGGATGAGAGTGTCCTACTAGAGACAAGGGTTTATTCCATGATAAATAAGTCTGTTTGAGTAGAATAAATGCCCTTAACTACTTATCCCACTACTAGTTCACTTCTTTGGGACCCTAACTCAACTTGACATTCTCATGAGGATTAAATCCTTGAATCCTAATATCGATAGTGTCATGCCAGTTTATACCTGAATTGATGATGATGGAGCCACATTGATAGATGATCCATTTTATATTTATCACATCCCTAATTCATATTTATAGGTATACTAAAGATGGAAAACCAATTTAAGACCATTGGTTTTCTTATAGTTGTCCATACTTTGATTGATTCCTAGTCCCATTTAGCCACCAAATTATTGACTTGTGTATTATATTAATCCTAAAAGACTTATTTTTCCTTTAACGATATTTTTTAGTGATTTTCAGTCTCGAATATATATTTTGTTCCAACTCAAATAATGTTTGATCTTGGTTCTATGTATTTCTACCATCTCAAGTTGAAAACTAGATCATTGACCTTCACTTGAAGCTCCCTAGGCTTGCTTTCACTCTAATTGGCTATCAAAATTTGACTTAGATCATTGACATATTGACTCATCTCACTCCATTTATTTTGATCAGTATAAAATTCTATTGATCATTGATTGTCTGATAACTGAATGCATTATTGACACTTGTCATGCACACATTTTTTGTTTGGGTTTGTTGACCCATTTGACCTCTGTTCACCATTAGAATTAAATTTACAATCAAACTCCAACTATTGATCTATTGGGACCCACTATTTGAAAGATAATGTCTAGTTTATAATCTTAAAATTGATGTCCTCTATCCTATCAAAAAACATTTGCATGATTGTTATTGATGTCTTATAAATTATCAAATTTAAGCTCAAATGGATTTATTTTCCTCTATCTAAAACTTGACATCTGTATGAATGTCTTATTCTTTTTGACCAAATTTTAAGGCTTGGATCTTAAATAAAAATAATCATAGAGGCAAAAAACTTATAAGAGTTGTTCTTGAGGCCAAAATGAATGAACCCATTTGATCCACTAGTCCCAAGAGCCTTCTAAGTGAAGATATTAAATACATAAGTTTGTTGGTCCATTTGATCATGTGTGACATCCTAGCTCAAAAATGGCTAAGTATGGAGAGTTAGTGAATTCTTCATGAGAATCCAAATTTGAACATGCATAACTTTTACTGTGATTTGGTGGATGACCAGAAACTTAATGCATAACAACTAGGGACCAAGTTGAGTAACCCCATGTGATCACTTTTTCCTACAAATAGCATATGTGAAAGATATGACATAATCAATATTATTACTTGGATCTATTTGAGCTTCTTAAAAAATGGTTTATGTATGGAAACTTAGTGGATTTTTCCAAAGAGGCTAACCTTGGGTCTTCATATTTTTGAAGTACTTCAGAGGATGACCAAAAACCTGGTGCATATGTTCTTGGGACTAATGTGAACAAACCCATATGACCAATTCTCCCTAACTCAACCACACATGGAAATTATGATGTCATTAAAGTGCCTACTCAAAATTTATACCACTAGACTCAAGATGTCTAGATAAACATAAAGAAGAACCAGATGAAAACCATGCACTTACATACTTATTATAGGCACTCTTGACATTCTAAAGGGTCTTTGAAACCATGTCCATCTTGCTCATCCATTAGAAACCTAATCGATGATAGTATAAGATTGGTATGTGGGCCAAAATTGGCCAATATTACCTTCAACATTAGTGTCAGCTAAGATGTCCCAAATTACCCAAACATCGATGGCAGCATTCACTAGTATCTCTTTATCTTCTAGAGGAGTAGAATAAATAGTGGTATCTTACCACCAAGCATGATTAAATCAATGATCCCCAGTCTACCAAATCACTAAATGTTGATTGTAAATTTGTGATTATACCTAGTTTTTAAGCCAAATGCTTAGTTGTGGAATAATTTCTTCATCTAGCATATGCTTGTAAAGCTCTTAAATATCATCTTACACCATGTTTTGAGGCTCTACTGCCCTCTATGTATCAACACATTATTGTGTATTTTTTTCCTTGATAAATTTAATTTCTCCTTAGATTTCTCATACCAATGTCATAGTTTCCTATATCACATCTTTCTATTATTGTGCATCAGGATACTTCCTCATCTGAGGCTCTTCATGTTATACCTTCTCAATATGACTAGAGGTGGACTGAGATTATCCATTATGTGAAGTGATATTCACTTACTGAAATATTGTGGTGATTTAACTTTCATAACATTATGGTTTCTAAATAAAAATAATAATTTGACCCTTTTCATTTCTCTCCTTAGTGATTACTATGTACAAGTTGGATACTCTTCCAATCGATGGTCCATTTTAGTGAAAGCACATGTAGGGTAAACTGCATAATCTCTTTGATAGTATTTCAAGGATCCGCTCTTATAACATGTTATTGGTGGGAAATTAACACCTCATCATCTTCATCCTATACCTCAACCATGATATCCACCATTATCCTGAATGTTGGCCACATAAGTTTGGTGTATACTATGCACACGTGTTTCATAAATATCACTAATTAGCCAAAAATAATTAGTGTCATGGGTATATGCATCACATATTTTAGAATAGTTAGACACCTTTAAGTGTGTATATCACTGTAAAAGGAGACAAGATCATACATCATGGTCCTCATGGTAAATTTCACATGATTGATTTAGTACAGCATATATGTTCTTATGTAGGTAGTTACTTTATGTATGTCCTTCAAACTCACAATTAGTGAACCAAATGCCACTAGGAGTATCATGTGCATTATTTTTAGTTAGTTTTTCAAGTTTTGATTCCATTTAATCTATTTGGGCTTCCATGAAGATACATATCCCATTATCAATACTACCAACCACTTCAGTGTAAAGGGTGGCTTCCAACGATTCATGCGGGCCAGTGAAGGTCTTCTAAGATAATGTTTGTCAAAAGGGTTATAAAAAACCTCCCATAAACCATTGTGAATGTTGAGTAGCATTTATTTAAAATGATAGCTTTGATAATAGTTTTTTTAACCTTGTATCATACTCTCATACACTTTTACTAAGTTCATACTTTATGTCCTTCAGCATGGCTATACTTTATTGTTCAAATTTAAGAATGTCAAACTTCTAAAAGAATGTAATTTTTAGTTGATCATAGTCAGTCACCACTTGTTAAGGGTCAAAATTTATATACCATTTGTGCACATACTCCAAAATCATAGTTACAAATTGGGTGGCCTTTCTCTCAGAAGAAGTGATGTTTCATGCCCTCCAAATAAGTTCACACTTATGGACATGTTTAGCTTCATCATCCACACATTAATATTTAGATGTGTGAAGTATCATTTTGTAATATACCATTAAAATCAGAGGTGATTGAAATGGTGGTTGTTGAGGACCTCTAAATCCTATCCCATGAGGAGGAAGTCCACCACTCCCTCTTATGTCACCTTCTAGTCCACCTCCAATGCCTCCAATAGTAATGCCCATGTTCTGGGGCATGGTAGATCATTGATTAATCAAAGTTAGGACCATATTTTCCCCACTCTAAATTATAGGTCCCCTAAGCATTCCAAATTTATCTATGTAATTCCATTGAAGATGGAAATAAAGTGACAATTTTATATGTTACAATTAGCTCAACAAAAATATCCCTTATAGGTTTAGTTTCTGATTCCATTTTATCTGTATCCTAATTATGTATACATTTTTTGTCTAATTCAAAATAATAAGTGCACATTATGGTTGGTGAGCTTTGCTGGTTTAAACTTGGTTCTTTAGTGTCTTCCATCTAGCTAGTTTCTCATTTATATGATAAAAGTGGCATGGGGCATAGTTTGAAAGTGATTGGGTCCTCTTTGTGTGTTTTTTCTTCCCTATGGATCCTAACAACACTTCTTGAGTTTTCTTGGTCTCTTATTTTTTGACTTAATTCTATAATCCCCTACCGAGATTCATCATATTTATGCTTTCACAATGCCCATCGACTGGCTACCATTATGAACCTACAATATTTTACAAACTTTTATCTTCTCCCATTCCAAATGTGTGGCCCATGAAAAGAGGGATTTAGTTCTCTATTGGCATAATCTCAAGTCTAGAGTAAAAAAACAAATTTTTTATTTATAAAGAGAAATGTCTAATAGAACAACCATGTATTTTTTTGAGGAATTGGAACTTGGCTTCTTTAGGACAAGAATAGGTAGTTACCACATATTCTATAATTTATTTATTCAATACTCATCTCCTCTAGATGTTGATAACTTGTGTCCATAGTGTTTCACATCATGCTAAAATCCTTTATCATTCTAACATCCAAGACTATCTTCTCCCAAGGTTTAATTTTCATCCTTAAGCACATAGAAATATCGAAGTATGCAAATGAACCTAGATCTTAGCAAATAAAGTCTCATAAAATGTACCATAGAGATTTTTTATACCCACTAATGCACTTAAATCCTTGGTTCAAGGTAAGGAACCATAAAACTATCCTCGACTCTAGTTATCTATTGCTCAATATTCTCAAGGGTGAGATGCTCAAACATCTTCCATTACTATGTATAAATCACCACAGGTCTTGGTAATAGAACCAAAATGTTGGGTTTTTATTCTTAATAGTTCTTCATGCATTGAAGTGTAAACCAGCAAGCTAGCATGTTATCCCTTTCACACAAGACTATGGTCTTGTGCACTCACCTAAAGTGCCTAGATAGAGACCAATTTCCATATATTATATTGTGCAATAACATTAACTAGTTATATTCTTTAGGTTAATCATATATTTAAATAAATATTATATATAAGAAAATACAAACTAATTTGATCCTTGGATTACTAATCTTGGTCGTCATAAACATGCAAATTAAAGTCATTATAGTTTAGTTTTTTACTTAGAAAAAGTAAAATTTATCATATATTTAATATTAATAACCCACAAAAAATGCTCAATTTGAACCTACCAAAGATAATATCTATAAACTTAACTAGAACATAAAATTTTGAATGATTATAATATTTATAATTCATATATTATTCTATAGTAAAATTTATGCAAAAATCCATCATGTAGTACTTTACAATAGGGGTATTTACACTTGTTTATCCCTAACCAAGTATTTACAACATTAATGATAGGATTAATTGGCTAATAAAATCTCTATAAATTTAGAGTCATGGTGTTCTATTAACTAACTTCTCCTATGGACCTAACACTTTGTGCCCCCTATATATACTTTTTCTATGATATATCCTTGTTGCCATGTGAATACCTCCTTGTGGGTTTATTGAAAAACTCTTGATGGATAATGTTTGTGTGATCCTTAAGAATTTATCCTTAGCCACTCCTACTTACCATGTGGTCCCCAAGTCCTTCACTATTGTTTTGAGTCCTATGCTCTCAATTTCATTATGGTTGATTCTCCTCTTTGACTAGGTCCACTCATGCTAGTACTTCTACACCTTTGTGCTTTTATGCCCTGTAGGTTTCGTGCTATAGTGCTTCTACACCATTGAGTTCTAGGTCATAGACTTTATACACTATGCTCCTTCCACACCATGTTGGTTTTTTTCCAAAATATTAAAACACTTAGCCAAAATTTGGGGTCCAATATAGAGAATCATATTCATAAGTTAACAAAATACAAATCTATCTATTTAATAAAGAGGAGCAAGAGTTAGGAATTCTTACCTTGAATATGAACTCGCTAAGCCTCAATCTCTTCCTTGGCCAATGGTGCTTTGTAATAGGTTGTTTTGGTTTATAATGATAACAAATATAGGTCATCTCTAGGATACATAACTTCTCCTATGCATCCAAAAGACTTGTCCCATAAGACAAGATTTTTCTCTCCAAGTGTAGTATGAAACCCTAAGCAATGGTTCCTCAAGTAAAATGGTGGATAATCAAATGTGAATAAATGACATATATATATATATATATATATATATATATATATATATATATATATATATATATATATATATATATATATATATATCTTTCTAATGAAAATGGTGAATAATATGTGTTTATATATCTATATCTAACCCTACACTCTTCTAAAGTTTTAGTTGATGAGTTGGTCAAATTAACCGTGTTCTTTAATAAATAAAGCAGTTAGGTCTCGAACTAGGTTGGTTGGGGTTGACCTAAACCCATAACATGATTAAATTTTAAGAATGGAATTGACTTAGGCCAAATTTATTTGGTAAATAAAAAATTAGGGTTGGGCTTAAGTAATGGTTGTTTAAGGTGGTGAATTACTTTGAGGAGTGTGTAAGGGAGGTGTAAAGGATTAAGTAAATGTATAGGAGAATTTTTTGTTGGTTTCAAGTGGTGATATAGAGAAAAATAATATTATGAAGCACTAATGGTTTGCCCACCCATTTTTTAGTGTACCCTTTAATGAGTTCACATAGAGAGATTGCATCTCAATGGATTTATACAAGAGAGAAAACATCATTAATTGATAAATTTAACAATATTATGTGTATACAATTCCCTATAGATATTTTAACACTATAGTACCCTATTTTAACACTTCATGTATAATATAAGGTCCTTTCCATCCGATATAGAGTTTTTTTTGGAAGTCCCTAAACTTCCTATCATATAGCAATACCACTTTCCCTAGATAGAATTATTTAGCTCATAAGTTATGATCATGCCATGCTTTCTAAGTTGCCTTCTGTATCTCCTAAGTCCATAGCACCCATTGTTAATTTTCCTCCATTTTAACAAAGTCTAATACCTTTTATCTTGGAAAGTCATGATCACCAAGCCTCATAACTATTGAAATATGCAAGCTCAGAACCATATATTCCATAGGCATTATTTATTCAAGACTATAAACAAGTTGAAAGGGAGTGAAACCTATTGTGCTCTTGTCATTTATTTTCTATGATGAAAGAAATACTAGAATATGATCCTCCTAATTGTCATTTTGCACATTACAAATATTTTTTAGCATTTTCCCCAATACCTCATTTGATGCTTCAGCCTACCCATGTACTTGGGGATAATAAGCCATGTTTTTATGGTGTGATATCATAAACTCTTCAATGAGAGTTTTGATAGTATTATTGAGGAAATGTGTTACTATGTTGCCAATGTATGGTTAGATTTTTTATCTTATGAATTTAAACTAATGTATTTGTTAATTTAAACCCAACAACATAATAGCATTAAAAGGATGGAAATAAAGGAATAATAAAAAATTAAGAATGAAGTTCTATGGGGAGAGGATGGAGAAGAGCACTACGGTTTCTTTTGATGCCCAAGTTTTTTTAGTAGGTTGCAATGGTGATGATATGGTGAGGTTGAATAGAGATTCTAATAATAGCTTAGTAGCTATAATGACAAAAAAATGGGAGGATGCAGATCATTATGATAATATAGACATGATAGGCTTCTCGACCAAAATAAGTTCTCTTTTGAATGACTAGTGTTGGGAGGAAAGGGCACTATGGTTTAAACTATGGTCTCCTACACTCAAATATATCATGGAGGCATTGAATACTAGATCACCTTAGACAAAGATTTAGAGGTTAACAACAAATTTGGAAAGTGGGACATTGTAGGTGAACTATTTGACAAAATATCAAAGTGAACTATAATTCCAATGAAGGCTTTTTTAAGATCCAAAATAATTGAGGACGGTAATGCTATTACTAGGGGAGCATCAAACATTAATCAAGGTAAAAAGTAAGATAGCACAAGTTTTTAGATATTAATCAAACCCCTTTTAGGTAAACTAATTTACATCTAGGTTAAGCAAATAGATCTAGTGAAAGATTTAAAATAGAGACTGGTGGTTTCTTTAGGTCTCTCGATTGAGTTTCAATACCTTGTACAATAAGGTAAAGAATTATAGGATTATCTTCCAATATATTCCTATCTATTGGGTAAAGACTCACTCATCTTCATGGCTTCAATATTGAAGGGAGGTATGGAACATAAAAATCAAGCTTCCTCTTCCAAACCTACAACTTTCAAAGAAGTAGTCAAAAATGTTGCCTCTAAGTCAAACCTTGTGAAATGCCCTCTACCACCGCAAGCCTATATTTTAGAACAAGTAAAGGAGATCCCTTCAATGGAGATTTTAAGTCAATAAGTGGATGATTATTTCCATACTTTGATTAAGGATGCAGTAATTTGTAGATTTAATGGCCCATTTCCTTCTTCGACTGCCTTATATCAGTGAGTATATGTGAATTAGTCATCCAAATGTGATATTTCCTTATGATCTAAAGGTCTTCTCATTGTTAATTTTAATGAGGATAAGGATTATCAAAAATGTCTCTTTGAGGGCCCTTAGTATTGGGTTAATGCAGGTTTGCTCATCACTCCATAATTTTTGAAGTTCAATTCAAATTATCACTCTATAATAAAGATGCCAGTGTGGGTTTAGCTCTCTAATCTACCCTTGTATTTTTGGCATGCATATAAGGAAATAGGTAATTCCTTGGGGTCTTTTATAAAGAATTATCATGAGAGAGAAGATATAGGCCTATGTAATTTTATCATAATTTATGTAGAAATTGACTTGAGAAAAGGAGTTCTAGAGAAAATTATTTTGAAATATGGTGAAATTATTCATGTTCAAGATTTATATTATGAGAATACAACATTTAGATGCCAAAAATTCAAAGCACCAGGGCATATTTATGATTATTTTACTCAAGAGAATTTAAAATTAGGAAATTAAAAGGGTGAGAAGCTAACTCTGAGCAAGTAGAGAACTCAAGATCTGACAGTAGTCACTAAAGAGTGTTTTCAAGAACTAAAAACTCAAGAAAATGTAGAATTTAGAGAAAGAGATAAATAAGAACAAGGTGTATCTAATAAATAAGTTGAATCAATTGTTTGAGAAATAGATAAAGCCTAGATACCCCCTTAAACAATAGTAGGGGGAGTGAAGAGAGGACATGAATCAAAAAACTTAGATTCAAACAAAGAGATGCATACAAATATTGATTCAAAAATTTAGAATTATGACAAGCAATTGGTTTTAGTTAACTCTGAACAAGGATCTTGACAAGAGGTAAAAAAGAAAAAAGATAAAAAGGGCATGATGGCCAATCATTTAGACTAGTTTACCACTAATTGAAGCCTTTGTTTTTGTTGTTGGTTTTTGGGTGTTTGTAAGAATAGTTATTTAATCTTATTTGTGGTTTTTTGGCTAGTTGGTGTTATTGGTTCTAGTTTGGCCATGACAGTTTTGCTTGGCTCTTTTATTGTTATTTTGTAAAAAAAAAAAAATTTACTATAGGGTAAGGGACCCATTGAACCTTGATATTGATCTAAAAATGAAGTTTTACCATCACATTATACCTTATGGCTTCTTTCCAATATATTTAAATTGATTTTAATACAAAATTCATTGAATATGAATTTCTTGCTTGTAGCTTCAAAATGACTCCAATGTCTTCCTTAAATATTTGAATGGATTGGCAAGAATATGGGGATGATTTAAGATGGCTAAGTATGAGAGTATACTGAGGGATTATGGATATCCAAATTAGTTTTTCTATGGCTTAATCATGGATTTTATATAATGGTGGAAGGGATTTTAGGGGAATCTTAAATTATTTAGAAGTCTCTAGTTTATAGACTTCTAGAATCTTAGAGAAGATTATCTAGTTCTAGAGTTTTCTTGGTTAGTATAGGGGATAATGGATGATTAAATGGTGATTAAATGAGATTTAAGGTTCATAGGGATGTAATATAGGCTAAGGTGGTCTGTTGGCTAGGGGTTAGCTAAATTAAATAGGAATTTTAAATTTACAAGTGGGGTAGTTGGTGATTAATGCAATAGGATTAGTGGTTAAGTTGGCTAGTCAGTATGTTAATGGGGTAATTAATTGGTTATAAGGGTATAGAAAAGGTTTGTTAGGTGTAGGAAATATAATTTTAATTAATTATCTAATGCTATGGTTATTGGACTAATTAGCAATTTTAATATAATTATTAATATGAACAGATTTAGGTGTATACATTTTACACCTCCTTGAAAGGGCATTATGAGTGAAGCAAAGTGGAATGAGTATTAGATTTTCAAATAAAAACCATTTCATGGATGAGAATGTTTTTATTAGACACAATTCCCCCTTGAGGGAACATATGAGGAGAAACAAGCCAGATGGTCACTTGAAAAAAAATCCCTATGGTGGGATAAGATCATGATGATGATATGGATTTGGGATGCCTCAAGTATTAGGGAGCTAATATCAAGATGCCCCAAGTATAAGTATTATCACATAAAGTGACTTAGCCTCATAATATGAGTTCTAAACAACAAATAATGCCTAGAAGCGAGGCAAGTTTGATTAAGGTGATTAGACTAAAATTACTGAGATGTTAACATTGTTTGGGGAAAAGATAGGATAGGCCATGAGTTGGTGACAACTCCTTTAGTAAGGACACATACTAGGTATAAATAGAAGCCTATAAATGACATTAAACAAAATATTATGAATAATAAACCACTATAAATTGGATTCATAGCTTGATATGATTTGATAATGTTAAGTGACCCATAGGGGACATGAAATAATTGGATGTTAATAATGGTTGACCTATCCCTAAGCACAAGAAAGTGGTCAAGTGATGCCTACATAGTCTTAAGAGACCTCAGACCAATGTAGTTTTAATCATTATTTTGGACTTATAATAGGTAATAGAAGATTATTCCCTAAAATATTGATTGAATAATTCCTAGGGATGATTGTAAGGTGATTAAATGTGATAATAGGACATGGAAAAAAGATTATGAGATTAAGTTTAGTAGACAGGGTTGGATAATTTGATTAGTTAGGGTTAAAATGGATTCAAGGGGTAAAATAGGGGATGAATTAGGGGGTAAAATAGGAAAAGGTAGGGGTAAAAGGCTCTTTTCATCTTTTAGCTATTCTGAATTTTGTGCTCTAGATACCAAGCCATAGATTGCATTCCTTTGTCATCACATATGGAGACATGGTCCATGAGCACTAGATACTAGTTAATTTAGGACCAATGGTGAGTAATCCATGACTAACCCATTAATTTTATCATTTATAAATTTATTTTGAGTATTTATGACACATACATGTGGCTATGGCAATACTGCCATCGGGGGTTTTGCCCTTAGTCGTGGTATTGTCACTATAAATCATGATAATGTAACCACAAGCTAAAGTTTTGCAAAATTACATGGGGTAAAATATGATTTTATGATACTAAAACAAGTAATTTGTGTTATTTCAATATTGCATATGGTGAATTATGGTTTTGAAAAACTATGTAGTTAGACCTTTAGTTTTTTAAAATTGCAAGTTATGAATGGTGACATTGCTAAAATTGTGACTTAGGGTAGGTTCATGATTTGTAGTTTTATGGATATTAGGAATAATGTTTAGTGAATGAGTTAGTGAGTGGATTAGGATAGGATAATTAGGGACTTATATGGTTACATTAATAATCTAGGTAAATTAATTAGGAGGTGGAATTAACTAAATAGGATAGGTAAGCAAGAAGGGAGTGTTAGGAGCTAGTGTGACTAGGAGAGTTAGATGAAGGATGAGAGGGGTATAAAGTTAATGAGATGCTTGGGTAGAGTAGTCAGTGTGATTAGGAAAAATTATAATTATGAATATGGGATACATTGTTTAGAAATTGGGTGGTGGTTAGATTAGGGAGATAAACAAGTCAAAGGTCTAAATAATTGGATATCAAATAGATGGGAGGAAATAGGATAAATAGTTTTGATTAGATTATTGTGGTTTGATAAGATGTGTGTTGGTATAGGAGGATTTATGTGTGTTGGATTCCAAATTATGATGTCCATTATTACTTCATGATATGCATCATTTGACATCAGTCAAGTATGGATTGTTTGAGACTAGCACATTCCATTTTGTAATTGTTGTAAATATTGTCATTAATGTCAAAAGGTAATTGTGAATTTGATTGATGGAAAATTATTTATATAAGAGAATTAAATTAAATGAAGAATATGTAATTATATAAATTAAACATGTAATTAATATTCATAACCTTGTATGGAATCAATAATAGATATGAGCAAAATTGTCAAATGGAATTATTTCTAGAAGTGAATGGAATTATTGTCAGAAGTGAATGTAATTATTAATGAAAATGTTCAGAAAATTATCAACATAAATGTCAATGAAAATGTAGATGGAAATATTAATGGTCACATCTTTTGGTGAAGAGGTGCCTCTTGGATGACACGCATCCTCGTAAAGGATATATAAAGGAAAAGAGATGTGGAAGTATGACAAATATTCTATTTTATTGAATATCATAAAATTGTGAGAGAGAAGGAAGAGATAAAGAGTAGAAACTATTTGAATATTGAAATAAAAATTAACAAGTATAAGTTATATCATAATAGAGAAAATACTCAAGTGTAGATCAAACATAAAGGAGATAAATTAGTGTTTTATCATCTATTTCATTAGCAATAAATCATAGATAGAAGAGTGATTATTGTAATAAGGTTGGTGCCTTTGTATTGAAGAGATTGGTGTCTCTTATTGATTTGGTGCTCCTATACGATGGTGCCTATGAAATTATAATTGGGGTTGGTGCTCTAGTAGGTTGGTGCCTATGAATATTTATATTGAGAAATATTTCTTTGTGGTTTTCTCCTAAAAGGGTTTCCACACATATCTAGTGTCACTTCGTATTGTGTTATCTTGTGTTATAATTTGATTGCTTTGAATATCTTAATTGGAATAATTGATTAATTGTTAGAAAAGAAAATAATATCTAATACTAATTTATGCCCCTCTTAGTATTAGCATGTGCTAAAAAATTGGTATTAGAGTGGGTTCCTTCATATATAGCTTAACCACTAGAAGATAGATTATATAAAGACACATGGCTAGATAATAAGTTTAGGGTGGATTTTCCACTAAAAAGGCACCATTATTTGATGGCAAAAATTATTCCTTCTAGAGTATAAGAATGAGGACATATTTAAGGTCTCTTGGATTTAATATTTTTTAAGTAGTAATCAGGTACCAAAAAACACAAACACCAACAACAAATACTACTAGAAAGAAGGTTAGTGAGAATAATTCTAAATAAATTAATGCCATCCTATGAACCTTTCAAAATATAAATTCATAAAAGTCATTCAATGTGATTCTACAAAAGAGATATGGGAAAAACTTTAAACTATTTATGAGGGTGATAACAAGGTAAGACAAATAAAATGCCAAACTCATAGGAGACAATTTGAGAGTTTAAAGATGATAGAATAAGATAGCATTACAAGATACCTTCTCCAGGTTGATGAAATAGTCAATGTTATTTGAGGACTTGGAAAAACTATGAAAGAATATACAATCATCCAAAAGGTGTTGAGGTCCTTACTGATGAGGTTTGATACGAAAGTCTCTACTGTTGAATAAATGAAAGAAATGGATAAATTAAATATGGATGAGATGCACAGAATCCTTACTGCATATGAAATGAGGACTGAACCTAAAAGAGCATAAAAAAGAGAAGCAAAATTCAAAGCATCAAATAAGGAGAAAGTCAAGGAAACTAAGCCAAATGATAGCTAAAGTAGCGAAGAAGATGAAAATGAGGCTATATTCATTTGAATGTTGAAGAAAATTTTAGTCAAATATAAAGGTAAGTTACCATTCAAATGTTTTAATTACAATAAGATTGGTCATTTTGCAGCTAAGTGCCCAAGTAAAAAAAATTGTGATGAAGAGGAAAAATAAAATTCAAGAAGAGATTCAAGCAAAATAAATACAAAAAGAGATTTGAGAATTAAAAGAAAAGATTATACTCTAGGAGGAAGTATAGCTCATCCAAATAAAGTGGAGTCAGTGATACTGTAAATGATGATGAGGAAATATTGCTCATGGTCATATTAGACAATGCTTCCATAAGTAAAAACAAATTGGAGGAAGAAGAAGATTAAGACAAGGTAAATCACAAAGATGAGCTTATATGTATGTTAGGAGATATAAATGGTCTTAAGAAAAAAAACATGAAACAAAAGCTTCATATTCTTAAATATGAAAAAGAGAGTTAGGAATCAGAAGCTAGGATATCATAAAGTCTTGAGGAATTAAAGAAGATAATTGTTGATCTAAAAGTCTAAATCAAAGAGGTAAAGAAATTGAAAAAGATATAATGAATCAAAAAAAGAGGAAAGGAGAAGACTATGAAAGTTATGAATATGAGATTGTTTCTATGAAAAGGGGTCTAGAAAAGGTGAATACTAAAATAAAAAGTGACTTGAAATTTGAGAAAAGTATGCAAGTTTTGAATAAGATTCTAGAGATTCAAATATCACCATCCAACAAGTTAGGCATTGGGTATGAGAAGGATAAGATATATGTTAAAACTCTTAAGGAACTTGTGAAAAATGAGACCAAGAAGGAAGAAGGCTATACTAAAAAAAACCATCTCTAACAACAAAGAAAGCAAAGGAGAACAAAACTTTAGGAGACCACGTGTTCTAAGATATACCAATAAAACTAGGTTTGGTAATTATTTTTATGGATATTGTTATATTTGTAATCATTTTGGTCATAAAAAATCAGAATTTAGAAAGAGATCCAAGGATATTGAAGCTACGAATGGAAATAAAGGAGCCTATGGAGTTTTGAATAGAATCTAAAATTTTTTTTCTTCCCTATCAAAATTTGATGAAGAAGCTATATTCTATTACAAGTGCAACAACTATGGAAATATATCATTCTACTGTAGAAGTGCATTCAAATTTTTAATATAAGATTAGGAGTTCAAGGATCCAATCATAAAGAAAAGGGAACCAATAAAGATGTGGAAAAAGAAGAAAAAAGATAATGAATAAAATAAAGAATAATCCATGATCATTAAAACAATATTCCATGATAGAGATGAAGGACAATAATGGTTTATTTATAGTGGATGTTTGAGACACATGACTAGACATAAAATCAAGTTTATATCATTGAAAAAAAGCAATGAAGGCATGGTGAAGTTCAAAGACAACACTACTACTAGAATAAATATAAAAGGTACCCTTAGTCTCGATTATGGAAGAACCAAAATAGATAATGTGTTATATGTGGAAGGATTAAATCATAATATTCTAAGTGTAAGATAAATGTGTGATGAAGAACACACACTCAAGTTATTTTTTGAAAATTATGAGATTTTAAAAAGAGAAATAGGAGAGCTAATTGCAGATGTGCATATGACAATAAACAATCTATACATGCTTATAGAAGTCAGAGGAGATAAGTGTTGTCTAAGTCAAGTTGAAGAGATTTGGATATAGAATAGAAGAATGGGCCTTATAAACTTTGATAACCTTGTAAATATCAACAAGAATCAAGTTGTAAGGGACATTTTGAAGATAACAAAACCATCAAGTACAATTTGTAATCAATATTAGCATGGGAAATAGACTAGGATAAGATTAAAAATGAAGGAATATTATACCATGAATAAATTAGAGCTCATTCATATAGATCTGTGTAGAGACACCAAAATGGAAAGTATACAAGGGGAAAGGTAGTTTATGTTTTTAATTGATTATTACACTAGAATGACATGGGTTTTATTTTTGAAATAAAAGTTTGGGACCTTTAACAAATTCAAAGTGTTTAAATTATTAGTTGAAAATGAAATTGGTTTAAGGATAAATTACTTAAGGTCAGATAGAGGAAATTATTTCATGTCAAATGAATTCATTGAGTATTGTGAAGACCATGGGATAAAAATACATTACTCAGTTGCAAGAACCCCGTAATAGAATGGGGTAGTAGAATGAAAGAATATGACTATCCAATAAATGTCAAGGATAATACTAAACGTATCCAAGTTATCAAAAAAATATTGAAGAGAAGCAGTCCACATAGATGAATACATCCTTAATAGAGGGTAGATCAAATTCAATAATGATAGGACCCCATATGAGTAATGTATAGGAATATCAACTTCTATAAAATATTTCAAAGTATTTGTAAGTGATTTATTAAGAGAAATTAAGATGATTTGGGAAAATTTGACTCAAGACAATAAAGGAATTTTTATAGGATATTCCACCAAAATCAAGGCCTATAAATGCTACAACAAGATAACACAAACTATTTTATAAAATGACAATTTTAGAGTAGATAAAACTAGAACTCATAAGTCAAACTATCCATAATATAAAATGGATATCACTGAAGAAGAAGATGTTACAGTAGAAAATATGGATGAATATGAAGGCAAGACACCAAGGCAACATCTCAATTCATTTAGAAGAACCATGAAGAAAGTTAAATCATTGGTAATATAGATGTTGGAGTATAAACTAGAAGAAGGATTGTAAGAAATTATGAACAAGTGAATCTTTCTTTGTTATCTTAAATATAGCCTAAGAATTTTTCAGAAGTGAGCCATGATGAACATTGGGTAAAAGAAATGGAATAAGAGCTAAACCAAATTGACAAAAATGAGATGTGGGAGTTAATACCCAGACCAAAGGATTAGAATGTGATTGGCACTAAATGGTTATATAAGAATAAACTAAATGAAGATGGTCAAGTGACGTGAAACAAGGCTCAATTGGTGTGCAAAGGATATGCTCAAATCAAAGGTATTGACTTTGAAGAAACATTTCATCCTATGGTAATATTAGAGGAAAGGAAAATGTTTCTTGCCCATTTTGTATTTAATAACCTCAAGGTATATCAAATAGATGTAAAATCTACCTTTCTAAGTGGTAAATTAGAAGAAGTGTACATTGAGCAATCAGAAGGATTTCTTTTATCATAATATTTGTGATTTGTATGGATTGAATCAATCCCCCAAAACTTGGTACTCAAGACTTGACAAGTACCTACAAGACCATGTATTCAAGAGAGGATTTGCCAATGGTAATATGTACATCAAAACTAAAGGTGAGCATTAGTTAATTATTATAGTTTATGTTGATGATATAATGTTTGGAGGATATAGTTAGAAGTTGTTCAAAGGATTCATGAAAGACATGAATAAGGAATTTGATATGTCCACCCTTGGTGAGCTATCATTCTTTCTTGGATTGAAAATACCTTATTCCAATAAAGGAATATACACTTATGAGACAAAGTATGCTAAATAAATGTTGAAGACCTTTTGATTGGAAACTATACACCAATTTTCATGCCTATGTCTATAGGAAACAAGTTGAGTAAGGATGATGGATCACAGAATGCAGATCAGTCCCTCTACAAATCAATGACTAGAAATATTTTTTACATGATGGAATCTAAGGCAGATATCATGAAAGCAGTGGCCATGGTAGTATTCTATTAGGTATCTACTAAATAAATACATGTGCAAGTGGTGAAGTGGATATTCAAATACCTCAAAGGGACCCTAGACTATGGATTGTGGTATCCTACAAGCAAGTATTTCATATCGGTAGCATATAGAGACTCAGACTAGGTAGGATGCCTAGATGATATAAAAAACACAAGTGAAGTACCATTTTTCCTTGGAGATAGTCTAGTGTCTTAGCTAAGTAAGAAGCAAAATTCAATTTTCTTGTCCATAGCAGAGGTAGAGTATATAACAGTAGTATTGTGTTACACTCATGTTTTTTAGATGAAGCGGACCCTTATAGACATCAAGGTATAATATGATCATATAATTTCAATATAATATGATAATACCAGTGTTATTAGTATCTCAAATAATCTAGTGATTCATTCTAGAATAAATAATATTCTAATCAGATATCATTTCTTGAGAGAGCAAGTTGCAGAACAATAGGTAAAATTGGAATATATTACTACCACAAAGTAGATAGTGGACATTTCAACCAAGCCATTTCCAAAAGACACATTTGAATACATACGTGAGAAGTTGAGAGTAATCTATTTTACTTCATGCCCTTAAAGGTAAGTATTGATTAAGGGAGAGCTAAGTATTGCATTATCTAGCTCTTGGGTAAGTCTCTTTGCCATTGATGTCAAAGGGGACAAGTAGAGAAAGAGGGAGTCACAGAAAGGTGGAGCTATAAAAAAAATAATATCTCAGACAAAATAAATAGTTATACAAGGGGGAGTAGATTTAATGCATGGTTGCCATTAATGACAAAGGGGAGACTATTGGAAATATTTCTATTGATGTCAAAGGGTAATTATGAATCTAATTGATGGAAAAGTATTTCAATAAAAGAATTTTAAAAAATAAAGAATAGTTAATCGAGGTAATTAAATATGCAATTAATGGTGATATCCTTGTGTGGAATTGATAACAAATATGAGTAAAAAATTCAAATGTAATTGTTACTGGAAGTGAATGGAATTGTTGCTAAAAGTGAATGGAATTATCAACAAAAATGTTAATAGAATTATCAACGAAAATGTCAATAGAAATATCAATGGTCACATATTTTGGTGAAGAGGTGCCTCTTAGATGTGATACATCCTTTTAAATTATATATAAGGGAGAATATATGTGGAAGGATGACAAGTATTCCATTTGATTTAAAATCATATAATTTTGAGAGTGAAGGAAGAGAGAAAGAGTAGAAACTATTAGAATATTGAAAGAAATTTTAGAAAGTATAAGGTGGAGCATAGTAGTAAAAATACTCAAGTGTAGATCAGATCTAAAGGAGATAAAGTAGTGTTTTATCATCATTTGTGTTAGAAACAAATCATAGATAGAAGAGTGCTTCTTGTAATAATTTTGGTGCCATTATATTGAGGATATTGGTGTCTTTTATTGAGTTGGTGCTTGGGAAAAAGGGTTGGTGCTCTTGTAGGTTAGTGCTTATGAAATTGTAATTAGGCTTGGTGCTCCATTAGGTTGGTTCCTAAAAATATTTATATTTATAAATATTTCTTTGTGGTTTTCCCCCAAAGGGTTTTCCATGTATATCTAGTCTCACTTTGCATTGTGTTATCTTGTGTTATTATTTGATTGCTTTGAATATCTTAATTAGAATAAATGATTAAGCGTTAGAAAATAAAATAATATCTAATACTGATTCACCCCCCTCTCAGTATTATCATGTGCTCAATAGTGACTAGTGAGAAGATAGTTACTCTTGAGGATGTATTGTGGATTTTCTAACCCCTGATGAGAGGCCACAAGGTATACTAGAAATCAGATACCCTAAGTGTGAAAGTGCAGAGATTAGATGGTTAGTTTTAGATTGGATTTCATGATTCATGGGTGGATATTGAAAGGGCCATGATGGAGGGTAACATTTATATATTTACTCTCATGTTTATTTATCTTTTTATTATTATACTCTTACTAGATAAGAGTGGTCATCGGTAACACTTGGGATTAGGGGATGTGGTGTCAGATATGGTTCAAGATTACTAAGTTTTTTCCTTGGGTCCCATAGTACTTGCCTAATTATATAGAGAGATTCATATGGAGGTATACATAGCAGTAATGAGCTTAGGTCCCTCTCTATTAAATAGATATACCATTGGGTACTCGTGCATATAGGGAGCTTAATCAACCCATAGTGTTTTAATGGTATATTATTATTGAAGTGCAAAGATCCCATGCGAGTGAGATATAATTTTATAGAGAGGTATTTGATAGTCTATGAGCAAAGCAAATTACCTATATCCTATATAGATAGGTCCAGTGGAAATGGGTTGAGGCTGCATACATGAAATGATTCATGCTCATTGAGTATTATCTAACTAGTCATCATGATCATATTATTAAGAGATATAAGCTTGCTCATGTTTAGCAATAGTTTAAGAGGTAGTAGGATGTGCCTGGAGAGGAGCATTTATGTAATCATAGTGATAGATAGAGGCTTTAATGGTGTTTTTATTAGACAAGGCACTAGATAAAGTGGATTATGAGAGCATTACCCCTATTATATGGGATTTTTAGACTCCTACTCTAGATTCAGATGTGGCTACAACATACACCATTTAGTGGGATAAAATATGGGATCATAGACTACTTAGATTACTATCCAAAGTTAGGAGGGGGTTATTTAGAGATTGATACAAGCATGAGTTCACTTAGGGAGGAAACTATCACAAAGATGTCAACCCTAGGCATAGGACCAATAAGAGGCACAAGGAGGACTAGATGTGAAAAATATTGATAGGGGAGATTAGGGGGGTAGAGGGGGAGACTAGAGAGGAGTTAGATACTAGGGAGGGAGGGAGGGGAGTAGGTATAAATGAGGAAGGACCATTGAAGCCACTGTTGAGTGAGGATGAGAGAGTACTCTTAGGTAGGTTGAGGAGAGAGATACAAGCCTGAGCTACAAAGGTTACAGGGACCATAACTAAGTGGGATAGGATGGATGTGAATTTATAAGGACAAATCATAGAAAGGGATAGGTATATGGTCAAAGTGCATGGAAAGGTTTTAAGTTTGATGGGATAGGTAGCAGCCTTGCAGGGGAAGATAACTACACTTTAGAGGCAAATCTAGAGTTGGGACTCATAAATATCCTCATTATGGGGGTAAATTATATAGCTTTAGTCAAGGTTGAGAGAGAAAAAGAGGGGTAGAGTTATACGTGGCCAAAAAGGCCAAGAAGGAGGGTGATACAACACTAAAGGAGAGGGGTATGGGGATGATTATGAGGTAGATCAATAATCTAATACGAGAGCCCCAATATTATAGAGTTTTTTATGAGGTAGCAATGTCAGTAGGTTAGTGTGCTATGAATATTAGAGCTAGTTCCTCCTAGTCTATAAACCATCCTGATAGGAGATCACTTGGACAATAGCGATTTAGGATGTGTATTTATGAGACATGTTATCTTATGAACATACATGTATTATAGCACATTGATTCCCAATGGGACCATTTATGTAGTTATATATGTTGATATAGACTTTGATGGACATTATATACTATTAAAACATGTGATTAATATTTTTTTATGTAAGTGTGATGATTATTATTGTGATTATGTTATTGATAGATGGACTAGATTATGTGATTTTTAGTTATGGATATATGGATAATGGATGTTGTTTATTGATATTATGTGATTGCATAACATTATTTTTATGTGATGATGAGTATTAATTGATGAGATAATGATGATGCATATATTTAAATGATTAATTAGATGATATAATTGATTTTTATGGTTTAGATTGAGATGATTTTCATTGTTTATTATGGATTTATATTGTGTGATATTTGTTTCTATAATCATATGAGATGTTTGGATTTATTGTTTTAAATAATATAAAATAATGATCATGGTTTGATTTATTATGGATGAATATTATGTTTTATGTTTATAATTTGATGGTAAAATAAAATGTAAAGTTTTTCAAAAATGTGTTATTAAATAATACATTGTGTTAATCATGTGTCTCATGGACTAATATTGGGTAAAATTATCCTGCACCAAGGAGATGGGTGGATGTTCGGTAGTAGAATAGATTTTTTAGATGGGATAGTGGAATGATTAGGGGGATGGGATGGGGGTGGGGGAATTTGAATCCATTAGATATGTAATCAATCCAATTTACTATTGTAGATGTGAGTATAAGTGTGTCAATAACATGAGGATAGTCAAAGGCACATTAGATTCACAATTCATGGGAACTCCATTTTAGTGACTTTCTCAGTTCCTATTTTGGGTAGTCACTTAAGTTCATCCTTGTTCCCTGTGTAAAAAAGCACAAAATTTAAAAAGATAAGATAACAAGACAACAAAATAAGACTACTGACTATGAAAATTATTAACAAGATATAACGATTATTAACAAACTTGATCAAAAATACATACACACATGTATAGAAGGATAATTCAAGATATAAAAAGAATTTACTACTTAAGAATATAAGAGGATCATGATAAATATTTTGACATATATACAATATTTTATTTCTATATAGGACAACCTAAGGAAATGATTAAAATGATGTTGGAAAATTATTATTATAGTATGACAAAAAACCCTAAAAAAAATTAATAATAAGGTTGTTAAAGGTAATATATAAAAGGGGTCCTAAGAGAATCAACTGTAGGGACATAGTTAAATATGTACAAGGGTCAACTGTACCCAAATGTTGATATGACAAATGAGACAAGGATCAAAACCAATTGTAATGACAATGTTTAGGGTCTAAAGTAAATGTTTAGGATTTAGTTAAAAAGTGCATGATGGATCGTATAGTAATAACATTAGACAATGCTTCATTAGTGATGAGGTTAGTGGATTCTTATGGATTTTTGCTCAAGGTTTAATGTGGATAGATAAGTTTGGATGCAATGGAGGATGATAAGAAGAAAAGTGATCGAGGAGGATGCAATTGGGATATGTATTAGGATGTCCAAAAAGGGATAGGTATATATTTGAAATTGGGGTTAGAGATTCTAGAGGACTTATCAACAGATATTACCCTTGTATGGACAAAAATTATTATCCCTAATTTGAGATTCATATCTCCTTATTTTACCTAATCATATATTATATACCCACTATTAGGACCAAGTTCATAAGTAAATGATGGAATAGAATGGAATGAAAATATGTGAGAAGTAGAGTGAAGAGGGATGTGCCTCCAAGAGTGGGGACTCATAGATGGAGGCTATTTTGATCATTTTAAGTATAAAAACATTTTGAATGCATAATATTCATAGGATCATCAAGCTTATATCCATCCAATGTAGCCAATCTATAAGCTCCTGATCTAAATTTTACAACAATGATGTAAGGCCCAAGCCAATTTACTTCAAATTTTCATTTATTTTTGTTTCCTACATTGGTGTTTGTGTGATTCTCCTTTAGGACCAGGTCACCAATTTCAAGTTATCAAAACTATATCTTCTTGTGTTATTATCCCTTGAGCTTATTCTAGTATTCCCTAAGATGATCCAAAGAATTTTGTCATCTTTCTTCCAATAGGTTGATCTCTTGTAGCCCTTCCTGCCTAGAATTATGATTAGTAATCATGCTCTTCAAAGAGATTCATAAAGAGGGGATCTCAACTTTAAAATGTGAGATTGCTTTCATGCAATAGACTATAGAATACAGATTAGCCCTAGTAGGTGTTCTAAAATTTGTTTTGTAAGACCAAATGGTAGGATATAATTTCAAATTCTAATCTCTACCCACATTATTAACAATTTTATTGAGAATTTTGGGAAGCATTTTATTAGTTGCTTATGCTTGTCCATTATCCTAGGGATATTAGGGTGTGGATAGATGTTTCTCAATGTGATAATGATTACACAGATCTTCAACTTCTTGATTTTTAAAAGATTTTTCATTGTCTAATATGATTTTGGATGGGATTCCAAAGTGGTAAATCATATGATTCATAATGAATTTAATATTTGGAGACTTATGATATAAATTAGTGATATTGCTTCAACACATTTGGTAAAATACTCTGTGGCTATAATTATAAGATTATGTCCATCAGATGATATAAGATTGATATTGCCAATTAGATCTAGTCCCCATATGGAAAATGGCCATGGGCTCATTATAGGCCATAGCCCTTATACAGGGGCATGAATTAGATTACCATGATTTTGATAGGCTACACATTTATGCACATATTAGTAGGCATCATGATCTATTATAGGATAATAGTATCTATTCCATTGTAAATTCTTGGTCAGGGCCATGCCACTAACATGGCCACCACAAATACCATTGTGAACCTCCTTGATTTCAAGAGTAGCCTCCTATGATGTCAAGCATCTAAACAAGGTTCTATTATATCCTCCTTGATATATCATGCTACTAAGGATGGTATAATGGGATGTGCGATGAATGAAGGATTTACAATGGTGATGATTAATGCTTGGTGGTAGTATTTTTTCATGGAGGTAAGTGTAAATGTCATGATACCAATTTAGAATGGGATTAGATATAGCATAAATTTGATAATGAGCCATTGATTGATGAGATGATAATAATAATGTTTAATTAGAAAATTGACTTCAAGTACATCTTCTAGAAGATCTATCAAGGAACCAATAATGGCCATTGAGTCAGTGGCTTTATTACTTCCCCTGGGAACTTGTTCAAATGTTATTGACTAGAAATTCTTATTCAATTATTCTAATAGTTGTTTTTAGGGAATAGATTTTTCATATTTTATGTGGAACTCCTCATTCACCTATTTTATAATCAATTGAGAATCCAACTACCTAGAGATGTGGGATATTCCACTAGATTTCAAGTTTTAGGACGAACAATTAAGGCCTCATATTCAACAATATTGTTCATACATGGGAAAGAAATTTGTAAGAATTTATAGATTGGGTCACCTTGTGGGGTTACCAAAATTATTCCCACTCCTAACCATTTTTTGGTGAAAGAGATACCAAAATATAAATTATATCTATTTGATTCTACAATAGTCAATATAGACTCATCTAGAAAGGTCATGATGAGAGGCTTGGTGTTTGTAATGGGTGTTGTTTCAAGTTGATATGAAATGGATTGTCCTTTAATGGCATTTTAATTTACATATTATATATAAAATTTACTTAATAGCATAATCCATTTGGTCATTCTACTAGTTAAAGTAGATTTAGATAGCATATACTTGAGAGGATCAACCTTGGCTATGAGCTTGACTTGGTTGTTCATCATATAATGCCTAAGTTTTTATGAGGAAAAGACTATGGATAGGCAAAACTTTTCAATATATTTGTAGTTAAGATCATATTATATTAAGGTCCTATTTAGATAATAAATTTCTTATTCTTTACCTTCATCATTAAGTTGAACTAGTAAGTCCCCTATAGCACAAGGTGTTACATAGATATACAAAAGTAATGGCCTTCCTAACATGGGTGCTGATAAAATTGGAGGCTAAACTAGATATTTATTTAGATTATCAAAATCTTGTTGACATTATAATTTCCATTTGAAATGATTTAAATTATATGGGTGAATTATTGAAACTTATCTACCAAATGTGATATAAACCAAATAATAGCCTTTAATTTTCCTTGAAGGCTTATTAACTGCTTCAGGTTTTTAGGAGGAGACATTTCAACAATAACTTTCAATTTTATAGGATCGAAATAAATGATTATATTCGAGACTATGAACCTCAATAGTTTACCCAAGATGACTCTAGACATATATTTCTTAGGGTTCAGTTTAACCTTATATTCTCTTAGCCTCTCAAAAAATTTACTTAAGACCATAGGATGTTCTGATCAAAGTTTAGACTTTCTCAGTAAATCATCCAAATAATGTTCTATGATGTCATGCATTATGTCATGGAATATTACTCTTATATCCCTTTGGTAAGTAGTTCCCATGTTTTTAAGACCAAAAAGTATCACATGATAATATAAATTCTGACATGGAGTAATAAAGGCCATTTTCTGTTGATCTTCAGGAACAATTTTAATTTGATTTTATCTAGAAAAACCATCCATGAGGGATAAAATATCATAGTGTATAGTAGAGTCAACAATCATGTCTATATTAGGTATTGAAAATTCATATTTGGGGCATGATTTATTGATATCACAAAATTTGGTATAAAATATGATTCCTCCCTATGGTTTAGCCACATGGACAATATTAGATATCCACTCAAAATAGTCAATTACATGGATAAACCAAGCTTCCAAGAATTTATACAACTCCTCTTTGACTAAGAGGGCTAACTTGAGGTGCATTTTACATTTGGATGTACTAATAAATAATGCACTACCACATTTGGATCTAACCCCAACATATTATAATAAATCCATGTGAATACATCCATATATTCTTTGAGAAGCTTAGTAAGGATTTGTTTCTATTTGTATGTAATAATTACCCATAGTTTTATCATTTTAAGACTTTTATTTGTTCTAATATTTACTTCAATAACATATTCAACAAGAGAAGGTGACTGGTCCTATAAAAATGTTGGGGGTGATGATAATTCCTCTATTTATGAAGCAAATTCAATTGGATGCTCCATCTCTAATTCCAGATAGGATTTTGACTCATTAGGAGTGGATTAGATATCTTACGTATTTGGAGAGGGATATTCATCTTCATATTCCTCTTCTTCAATTTGATTTATAAATATTTGTTACTCTCCAAAATCTGTAGACTTATTTAAACTGATAGAAAACCCTTTCTTTTGGTCTCTTGATGGCATATAATCTCTTGCTCTCAAATATTCAATAATGGCTTCATCATTTGAGAATATATCAAATGAAGGCTCATTATTTTGACCCAAATCTATAAGTTTGGAATAACAGAGGGATTTGTTGATAGTGGAGATGGTGGTGTTAGAGAAGAGATTGGTGGTAGCTAGGTCCTCATAAAGACTATAGATGGAACCTATTTCAATTTATTTGTTAGAGGTAGACTCCTCAATAATTGAAGTTTCCAAGACAATAGTGTTTAGGTCAATGCCCATAGGTTTGTAACCTGAACCAATATTACTTGGATGTTCTTAAGACCCTATGCGTTCAAGCCTTCCTTGTTCATCTCTTCCTAGTTTGTTCCCCTTATAATTCATATTTTGAAGCATGTTTTAAAGCTAGGGGTACTTATATTTATGGAACTCTAAGGCCTTATTTCCAAGAATAGTCCATGAATCATCTGATTCCTCAAAATATTTTCCTTATAGCATGCCTACACTAGTAAAGGTCATGGACCCAAATTGATAAATAATGGGTTTATCATTCCTCATGGATAGGGACTCATAGTTTTGTGGCGAGAGTGGTAGGTCTCTGACACAAAAGGTTTTGTATTCATACTCTTCAAAACCTGAGGAATTAATCTTAAGATGAGTGATGTTTATGAATTCATTCAAAGTAGGTGTTAGACCATTTGATAGCTATGAAAGTGTTTTATTTCCCTCAAGGATCATAAACTCAATTCCTAAATGAGTGAATTTTAATCATTGATGGAGGGTAGATGTAAATTCTCTCATTTCATGAATCCATGGGCATCCCATAAGTAAATTTTATGGGAAATCAACATCCACTACATGGATTAAATTTTGGTGGATTATAGGTCCCATAGATATAGGAAGATAAATAGTTCCCACACATGGCCTTTATTTATCATCAAATGCTTTTATAATTATTAGAGTAGGCCCTAATGAAGACTCAGAGTACCCTAATTTATTGATAAAGTTTATATTACACAAATTTAAGGTTGACCCTCTTTCTATGAGTACCTATGAGATATTATGATTAGAAATGGAAATTTCAATGAATAATGGATAGTTATGGTATGGACCTATAGGTGTCATATCATGTGCACTAAAATTAATATGTTTGGAAGGAGATAAATGACCCACCAATGCCTAAAATTAGCTTGTATCAATATCCCTAGGGACTTTGAGTTCATTCAAGACTTGATTGAGAATCTCTTGATGTACAGATGATGTCTTAAGAAGATCCATGAGAGATATTTGAGCTAGAGTCTTCTCAATATGTTATATGATGTCATATTGTTTGTCTAAAGATCTCAAGATTTTTTTTATCTATATTGACTCTTTGAGGTGATGAGGTGGATGGGTTATTTAAAGGTGCTCTAGGAACTATAATTTTGCCACACCATGTAGTTACTACACAGTCAATTTTTGCCCTGTTAATTTTAAGGATGGTGGATGGTGGATATGTGGGCTCATGGGGGCCTCATATTTTAATGGTATTTATATAATGGTAGGGAATGGAATGATAGTTGATTTTATTAGAATCGGAGGCTTAAACCTGATACTTAAGTTGTTTATTTTTCCTCTGATCATGATTAGGTAAGGGTTCCTGATATATTCCTAGCTACTAATTTTTTGATTGAATAGTTAGATTATCCCCTTCTACTTATATATCTACTTTATCAATTAGATCTTATATGCGGTGCCTTAATTATATGAATTTATCAGTATCATGCCCCTTGGCTCTATGATATTGATAAAATTCATCTTTGTGATACCAATCTAGCCATGGTTTACTATCATCCAATGGTTAGATTTTAGGGAGATAAATCATATTAGCAATGATTAATTATTTTAGGGCCATTTTTGTGGGTACACCAAGACCAGTTAGAGTTATTTCTTCCATTTAGGGCTTTGGGTTTCCCCGTGTTACCCTTATAGTGGAGACATTTTGTTAATTTTTAATAAGGAAAGCCTTATGTATTGTCTACACATATTTAGAATCTGTAACTCCATCCCATACAATATTTTTATTTCTATTGAATATTTTAGGTTTACCTAAAAAATTATTATCTTGATTCTGACTTTGTTCATTTAGGGTACATAGTTTAATGGTCCCTTTCTCAATGAGTGCCTTTTTAATTTGAATCTTTTTTTCTATGATTTCATTAAAAGACTTGGCACACTGTAGCTTTAGTTGATATTTTAATTATACATTGAGATTGTTAATGAATATTTTTCCCAACTCCTAAAACACCATGAAACAAAATTGAATAGTGAGGCTTCTCCAATGTTGTAAGAATGAGGCTAAGATTTCCCCATTTATTTGCTTGGTATTATAAAGATATATGATAGAGATGTCATGTTTAATGTTGAAAGAGAAGTATCACATAAATTTTTATATTAACTCCCTAAATGTAGCTATGGACAGTTTAGGTAAATGCATAAACCATTATAGTGCATGCCCCATGAAACTTTTGGGGAAGAGTATGATAAGGTAAGCATTATCATAGGTAACCTCGTGATATGCTACATAGAATTCTTAAATATTTTCTCATGGATCCCCTTTCCCTTTATATTTAAATTTTGGAATATTGAAGTGTGCTCAAAAAGGTACATGTATAATACTCATGTCAAAATGAGATGTGAAAAAGTCATCATATTTATATATCATTACTTGGGTACGAGGATCAATCTGTTAAAGAGTCTCCTTCATCATCCTCCACTCTTGAGCAAATGAGGGATCTATTAGGGGATTGGAGGCTTGTGTTTGGCTTGTTTTAGGTCATGAGTGATCAAGATTGGTATTTTTATAATGTTGTCTTAGTGAAGTGGGTCTTTGTTTTGTAGCATGAAATTGAGGGGCAAGGGAATAAATGTGTTAAATTAATTGGTCAAATCTATCCTTCAAGGTGGTTCTTCTCCTATCGGTGTCAATGTGATTATTTTATGGGCATTCTTATTTTTTATCAAGTTCTTATTCATGATCTATAATATTATCTTCTTATTAATCTTGGTTGACACTATTTTAAAAGGGTGGATTGCTAGGTCTAGTGGATGGGTGGATGATATGTTATAAGAGGCATCACTATGGAAGAAGTCATTTATAAACTAATCTTCCTCTCTAGGGGTATGCATGTCACTATGCATGTTGTCATATCCTAGTTTCATTCACCTAGATTCCTAAAGGTGTCATTTTCTTGATTATATCCTTGCTTCATTATTATAATTTGGGAATGAGTTCTAATAGGCATGATATATGGTGAAGGTGATGCAATAATAGTGATTAGGTGTGACTTTGATATAGGATGATAGGAGAGAAGGTGACTTTGGATAATAACGTTGTCTTAAACCCAAGACTAAAAGTGGTCAATAGAGGTGATTTGGTTTGACTTAGATTTGAATTTTTTTTAAGGATATGAAGACTAGAGTGACCAAATATTACCAAAGTAAACACCCTATAAGGATTTAATCTAGCAAAGAGATAAATAGGATAAGATGAATATACACCTTTCACACTAGCAAGTTGAAAATTAGATGGGTTATATGTATGAATATGTAGGATGATGAGATGATGGGTGATAGTTTAAACTGGATAAGGTTACAAACATTAACAATGTTGTATCAAGGATAGGTTTAATAAATTAACTACTAAAGTTTTTGGTTTGAAGACAACGTTTATTACCCAAAAGGTGTGAATAGTGATATGAAGTGATTTGGTTTCAATTCTAATATGGGATACGTACTAAGGTTTTATATGTGTTTTTGATAAAATGGATAGGTTGACTTAGCTCATAAATAATATGGGCCTTAGCACAACACTTACACAAGCATGCCCAATCATGAGCCCTAATTGTAGTCAACTAAATCGATGTGTAACCAAATTCCTAAATAATCTAATGGATTCATGGGTAAGGCCATAGGCTGGTGACCCATTAAAAAATATAATGAACCTTCTCAACCCCATCTATTATTGATGGTCATTTTCAAATTGATATTGACTCCAGTAACAAAGTGCCTATTACGGCTGATGGGTTCTATGTTAGGTATATAAAAGGGTGTCTAAGGGAGTCCCCAAGATATGAGAAGGTACATGGGGCCCAAATACATATAGGATGATGTCTAATTCCTAGTTAAAATAATTAACTCTTCCCTTTCAAGGATTATCTATATGGGGTACACTGCTTAGCCTAACGATAGTTGTCCCTAATATTTATACTCCACTAAAACATGAAGTTTGGTTGAATGCAAGGTAATGAAATATGTGTCATCAACCTTGAGTGAGTAATAAAATACATGGGGATTAATTCCATTTCACATTTTATCCTAAATAATATGGGTTGACACATAGTAAAACAATATTCATTTATTCAATTAATTACCTATGTGAGGAAATTTAAACAAGCAAGAAAGACACACAAAGATATATACAAGTATAAGATTAAAATGTTTAATTTAGGAAATCTTACTACAATAACACAAGTTAATAAACCAATATATTTCCTCCTCATTATATGGTCCTAAAAAAAATAGATTAGTAGTTTTAAAATGGGCAATATTGCCTCTTTCTTACACAAATGTATATACACAGTCAACTTAACACAATATTGCTTCTAGAGAATAAAAAACCATATATATTAATAAATATCACAACTTTAATTATGAATTTTTTAGACCATATACTAACCATGACAATGGCCATATAGATTAAATAGAATTACTAATTTTTAGATAAAACTAAAACTCTTACTGTAAAATCACAAATCATAATTTATGGATTTGTGAGAAAATTAAAAACTTAACAATCTAATCACTTACACTAATCAAGGTAAAAATACAACTAAAAATACTTATATAATTCCAAAATGTTACTTCTATTTATAGAAGGACAACAATAAGATTAAATAAAACTTAACTTTTAAAAACTTGACTATTTATAATCCCAATATTAATCCTGAATTTATATATAGATTGTGTATAAGGTAAAAATATAAAAATATTTTAGATTTTTACCAGAGAATAAAATATACTAAAATAATGTATTGTTTAATCAAATTTGTTAATTTTTAAACAAAATCACTTATATTAAGCAAAATCATGACTTGAAAGTTGTAGTTTTGAAGTAGATGGTAAAAGAGGTATGTATAGGTGTCTTATATTACTTCAGGTAGCCCCTCCTTACTATTTCTAATAAATAATAGAAATATAGAGATAGATATGTGTTAAATAGTCAATTTTTATAAAATTATCATAATAGTTTTAATCATAAAGTCAATACCACTATTTTCAAGACCAATATTATGACTTTTATGACAATGTCACAACAGTATATCTACAATATTGTGTACTGAGTGTAAAAATATCTACGTTCAATGTCTTTCCTTTTATTCACACATAAAATAGCCACATAGAGACATGAAATGGCTAAAATGTCAAATATTAGTAAGCTAACTTGATGGTTTTGACCAAAAATGTAAATCACTATTCTCTAGGGTAATATTGCGACTTTTATGACAATATCATAACTATGTTTTTATGGTATTGTGTCAAACCAACTAACTTTTAAGATTAGAAATACTCAATTTTTGGCCTATCCGTACAAGACAAAAAAAATTAATATGGACCCACAAAATCTTGATGTCTATGTTAAACTGGTTATGTTGACTTAAGATTATAGTTTGTAAAACCAAAAGTTATGTGTCAAAATCATAGATTTTTAGCAAAATTACCTTTCACGAATCTATGATATTGCAAAAATCCAAAACTATTAAACAAAAAAAAATTAGTGGTCAAAATTATAGTTAGTGCAAAATCAATAATCTTATGATAAAATCACTACTGTAATACCACATTTAGTAGAGTAAAATCACTTTTCACCTATATGTGAAAATTTGATCAAGTACAGAGCTTGTTCTTTGTCCAATTAATCCTAAAATATTTTTAAAAACATATAAAATGTAAAATGTTTAAAAAATGGGTTGTCTTATTGTGGTCACCAATGTATGATTATAATTTTAAGTTATTGATCAAAACTACTATATTTAGTAAGTTAAACCCAATAACACAATAAAATAAAAAGGAGGGAAATAAAGGAACAATTGACAATCAAAAAAGAAAACTTACAATTACAGTGTCCCTTATGGCTTCTCTCCAATATCTTCAAACTGATTCCAATGCCAATTTGATTGAATGTGAATTGCTTTCTTTTAGCTTCAAAATGACCCTAATGGCTTCCTTAGATAGTTGAATGGATTGGCAAGAGTATGGGGATGCTTTAGGATGGTTGAGTATGAAATTATAATGAGGGACTATGGATTTCCAAGTTATTTTGGCTATGTCCTAAGCATGGATTTTATAGGATGATATAAGGGATTTTAGGGGAATTTTAAATCATTTAGAAGTCTCTAGTTTAGAGACTTCTAGAATCATAGAGGAGATTCTCTAGTTCTAGAGGTTTAATGGTTAATTTAAGGGATAATGGGTGATTATATGGGTATGAATTGATTTTTATGGCTCATAGCGACATAGTAGAGGGTAGGGTAGTAGGTTGGCTATGGGTAGTTGAATTAAATAGGAATTTTAATATGCAAATGGGGTAGTTGGTGGTTAATGCAATAGGATTAGTGGCTAAGTAGGCTAGTTAGTAGGTTAATTGGGTAATTAATTGGTTATAAGGGTATAAAAAATGTTTATGGGGTGTAGGGAACATTCTATAGTAAATAAGATTTTAATAAATTGGCTAATGCTATGATTATTTGATAAATTAGAAATTTTAATAGAATTATTAAGACAAGCATATTTAGGTGCATACAACCAACAAGATTGATCTAACATCCAAGCCTTGTGATGATATTTTCATATAGGAACTTGGTAGTATCCTTCATACCACAAATTAGGGTCACAATTATTTATAACCATTAGGTAAATTAATCAATTTTAGTAATGATATATCATGCATGAATTCACTTACTAGGATGAGTTATAGGCCCAATAAATTCAATTACCATTGTTTTAATGGTTTTTCTATGAGCATAAGAACCAAAGGAATTTAATAACATTCATTTGTCTTACCCTTTCATTATTAAATATCACAAATCTTAATTACTCTATGTGGATCCTAAAATAAGGTAAACCACCATATACTACTTTATAGGATTTTCATGGTGGTGGCTTCACTTGTGAAGTGACCCCTTACAATTCCTTAATGAGCTTCGTGAACAAATTTTGGTCATTCATGCTCTAGTGCTATTCTACATAGTACATCATCTCTTCCCAACTTGTACATAAACCCATTGATGAAACTATAAGATCTAGTCTAGGTGACTATTTTGTTTTTATCCCATTCTATATAGTACATAGGGAAAGTTCCTTGCTTTATGAAATTTCTAATGTATTCCATATTAGCTATGATTATAGTAGCCTTGAATAAATGCATATTTGTAAATTCATATTTTATTTTATTTTTGCTCCTCCCAATTTGTAACTTGATTAGATGATCTGGCCTTATATGTTCTTGGCATGGCTTGACATTGATACAAAATTGAAATTATTTAAATAACATAAGCCATCAAGATATTCATCCTCCCAACATCATCTTGTTAACTAGATATCACAAGGATTGATGATCTATAAATAACTCAAATGGTATAGCTAACAAGTAATGCTAAAACTTTTGTAGCATAAACACCATAGCTAATTCCTCTCTCTTGGTAGTTGTATAGCTATTTTCTATAGCTGATAGCTTCTTGATGGAAAAATGTATGGGATGATCCAACCCACCTTCACCTGGTTATGTTAAAATAATTCCTACTATGGTATTAGAAGCATCCACATGTATGTGGAATGGTTTCTTCCAGTCAATAAAAAATAGAATTGGTGTTGTTACCAACATTATTTTTAGCTCAATGAATGACACTTAGCATTATGTTGTCCACTCAAACCATGTAGATTTTTGTATAAGTTTCTCCATTAGGGTTGATATGGTTGCATACCCTTTCATAAACTTTATTTACTATCCCATATGATGAATAAATATAAGAATTTGTGTAAATTTGGTTAGAGGAGGAATCCATACTATCACAAAAATCTTATATGGATAAAAAAAAATACCATCACTACATACTACATTGCCTAAAATAAATAAAAGGTGTAAATAATAGACAATTATTCAAATTCAAATTAATGTTGAAAGTGTGACACTGCTCTAGTATTAATATCTACTTTAATAGATGCTATTTTAAAAAAGAAAAAATAATCCAATCATCCAAATAAACTTCTAAAACTTGAAGAATAAAATCTTTGAATGCATTTATTGCATCCCTAAAAAATATATTTAGCCTATTCTTTAAACCAAAGGGCATTACCTTATATGTGAATGATCTCCATTAAGCTACAAAGGTAGTCTTAACATGATCCTCCTTTGCAATTGGAATCTAATGGTAACAACTAAATCCATATATGAATGAGTAAACTTCATGCCCTATGACATATTCAATAACTTTGGGAATGGGTCATTGGCACAGGGGTCTTTGAGTGCAAGGTAGTCTCCACAGACTTGAATTTTCCATGTCTTCTTTGGTTTCACAACTATAAGGCTTGCCCATTTTAGTTTTTCCATTGGATTAATAATTCTAACTTCTTACATCTAATATAGTTCATATTTTTATTTTTTTTCATATTGGGATTGAACTTTTATAGGTAATTTTTGATGGGTCAAGTGCATTCCTTCAATTTTAAATACATATCCCCCAAGGATGGATCCACACCTTTTACTTAAGAAAACTTGGTTGGAAATGTCTTTATAGTCTCACAATAATTACGAAGATTCTATACTTTTTTCTTGTCCCTAGTAGTTACCCACAGTTGCAAGCTTAGGTAACACATCTATTCCAATATTTCCCTCAATATTTTTTAAGGGTTCCTAATATATTTTACTAGAACAACTAGGTAGATCTTATTGTAAGATATGCTTACCTTATCATTTTGAGATGTTTACGTTGTGCAGTCTATCTTCTTCAACTTGATATATGCTTTGAACTTTTTTGGGTTTAGCTTCTCATTTTGGTTCAAAAGAAACTTTCTAGGTACATATTTGAATCATGTATCACTGGACTCTATCAAGTCATATTATTTTCTATTGCATGGATTAATAAGAGATTTTTCTTATTGATTGGCCTTATGATTTAATGTTTTTGGGAATATTGGTGTCTTATTCCTAATTTAGTTAAGGGTCTGAGTTAATTAAATCAATAAATAATATAACAATAATTAAGATATTGATTTGTATAATTTGATTACAATTTGAACCTTTCTAAAAATAGTAATAAATGTGGAGAAAATAAGACTTAGATAGAAATAGATTAAGACAACTGAGATAGAGTCTAAAATTCACTATGTGAGACTAGGATAGTGTCAAAAATCAAGATCTAGCATTCATTTTATGAAAGGATACGATCACCAAAATAGGACACCCTGGGGTCCAGTGCTATAGTCCTCTTCTACTATTTTTGTCCAAGAAACATGATTTTTTTGGGTTTTATCCATTGTCTCTGTGTGAGCCTGCCTATAAAATTTTGGATGTTAGATGTCTACAAAACTCACTGTAGAGCTAATTTATTCATCAAACCCTAGACTCCATGATACTTTGACAAAGTTTGAGAGAGAGACGGGGTTAGTGTGTGTAATATTCACTAAATGTGTATACACACCCATTATGTGGCCATGCTGCCTACATGAAAATACTCCAAATATGGATAAAGCCATATGTAATTCTCCCACTTGATGTGATTTGTGTAATTGTGTGTATTAAGATGCAAAATATTAAAACTAGGTGTGCTTGAGGTGGTTCGGGATTAGTGTAAGGATTTGAATAAACTTGTGGCTATATTGGATGGTTTTGTGTAGAGAATAGGGAAATATGCTTGAGTAGTCTTGCTTATATTATTTCTTTCTTTATGATATTTACCAACCCCTTCTAAATTAACTTTGAATGGGCTTTTATAGGGATATATTGGTTATGGGTCGAATGTATTCACATAAGGATGCAAAGGAGGAGGATATGAACTAGAAGGAAATTACCATTGGTGGTAAAAATTCATTTGGATAGGAGCACCAAAAATGGACACCCTAGGGTCTAGCACTATAGTTCAAGCTAGGCACTATTGTCCTAAAGGAATGGGACCTAGGGGGATGAAATCATCACTAGAAATTTTGCCTAGAGGAGATGGAATCACTATCTAGAAGGCTATATATGACTTTGAATCAATGAAATAGTGCCTATGAGGGTCACAAGAGAAAGGAAGAGGAACGTATGGGTTGGGTGTCACAATCCACACTCAAGTTATCAATTTTCACATTTTATATGACTACATTTGCCCTTTATTCTAGTCATGCATTAAAGAAAAATACTAGGATAAAGGAAAAATAGAAAGCATACCTAAACATACTCCCAAGGGTGAAGCTCATAAATCTATGTAATATTGGATGTGAATAGAGAGATAATGTTGTGAAGTGTAAATCTATAAGAGAGAACAAAGAGTAGATCAATTCTTACTAGATATGTTATATCTAAAATAAGAATGTACAAATCTAGGTAGGAGAGAGGAAGAGAAAGGAATGAATACACCTCACCAGGTACATGAACCAATACACAACTTATTGTGATGCTAAAAGATACTAGATAATTCTGATTAATGATAGGTATGTATTGTACCAAGAGTAATATCATGAATAGAGCTAAGTGCTCAATTCCTCGAGAGTGGCTCAAGAATGCATAGAGTAGTATTTTGGCTCCATCATCACCAACTAAGTGAAGATACATAATCTTGCATGTTTTGATCAATTTTTGGACTATGTGTCTAATCCCTTTGAATAGGTGACTCAAGAATATAAAGGCTGGCTAGTCCTTTGGCTGCATCATTGCCTCATTAAGTGAACCTATAAATTGATACTATTATGAATGTGTGTCAAATGAGATGGATCTTGAATCCCATGACTACTCTATAATCTGACAGTGTTGGCATGGATAGCTGACTGTACACAAGAAACTAAGCCAATCTTGGCCAACTCAAAAAAAGGTGGAGATTAGGCTTGTATGAAAGCCACTTCAAAATTGGGCAATAGGCTTACGTGGAAGCTATTTAGAAATGTGGAGGTTAGGATTATATGAAATCCACTCTAAAATGATGTCAATCATCTATAGTGGATTAAGGCACACAATTACTAGGAATGCTTGGGTAGTAAACTGAACATGAAAGGAAAAAAAGTCAAATGTGTCATGAACATTGCCCCCAAACACTGGTGTCTTTAACATGGATTTTGATCTAGAAGTTATACCAAATGCTTAATCTAAAATTGGAAGAAATATCCATCATACCGCACATGATGCCACCTATATCTAGATTCTCTAAGAAAAACTATATTGAAACTACTGAATCTGAACTAGTTTGTATGTATAAAACTATAGCTAAGCTTACCTTTTTACCTATTTCTAGAAAACCTATTTTTTTTTTTAGATGGGAACACCAAAAATGGACACCCTATTATCTAGTGTTGTACTCTAATCTTAGTGCTATTGTCCTGGGCTAATTCAAATGATTGTTCTATAATTCTCACTACCTACCTAGTTTGTTCTACCTAGTTTGAAGTCTGGTTATTGTTCTACATATTATAAATGCTAATTTTTTTACTGGTAGAAGCTCTAATCTCTATGACAAAACCCCTATTTGTTTCCCCCTCTTTTGAGGGTAGGAATGAAGAACCTATAATGACTATCCTCAGAAGAAAGAGCCTTATAAGTGTGTTATGTTGTGAACATACATGATATATCAATGATAATTGATAAGATATATCAAGATATAGAATGATTTGTAATGGAGATTGTTAGATCAATAGGGGTATGCTTAGATAGATATAATAATGTAATAACATATGTAGTATAATGAATTGGAACTAGAAGTTTGGTTAATTGTTATTTATTAGTTGTCAAGGAGGGTTAGAGCATGATGTCCATCATGGCATCCAAGAAAGCAAGATAATGCATGATGTGGATCATGGCTTTGTAAATAGTTGAGAAGAAAAAAAGCAACAAACACACAAAGAAAGAAGTAAGAATATTACAAGAGCATCCAAGGGGCCAAGCAAACAAGGGACATGGGTACATGTCACTCAAACTAAAAATAAAGCATACAAGGCATGTTCAAATGTCACATACACATAAAATTTAAATAAGCAAGGTTGGCATGAAATCCATAATCATAGAGAAGAGTACAGGCAAAGGACATTGACAAATGTCCTAAGGCACATACAAGAGACAAAACTAGAACTGATAAATGCAAACACATCTAGCTAAGCAAATCAAAAAGGGAGGAATGTAATATACTAGAAAAACAATCACATCTAACTAATCAAATTAAGAATTAGAAGTATGCAAGACATGTAGTACAAGACTAGGTATATTCTAATAAATACATAAGTGTTATATACTAGTGAGATGTCGATAGATTAATCTATGTAATATAGTAAGTAATGTACATCAATCTGATAACTAGAGTGTGCGGTGTAGGAATCACATAACCTAGATGGTGTAGTCATGTAAAAGATGCCCTCAGTGGGTAAATATATTGATTTATGTCTCGAATGTACAAGTAAGATACCCCCTCAATTGGTGGAGTGAATCAACCAAGAATTTGGATGTCACTGTACACACTCAAATAAGATCAAGTGAAGCATGGTAATGCAGATAAATTGACAAACAATAGCATAGAACAATAAATGTAAGTCTAGCATGGTAGTAGAAATGTGAAGCATGTATGATGCATACAATTGAAATGTTTTTATGTTTTTGAGTTATTTGAATGTTTTTTTATTTTAAAATGTTATATTATTTTTGGTATTTTTAATATTTTGAATTATATACAATCAATCAAAAAGTAAACTATTTACAAGTTAGCAAAAAGAAATTATGTACATGCAATTTAAAATAAGTAATATGTACACAATGATATAAAAGACTAGGTTGGATGAGGTAAAGGGTCTAGAGATGGAGCCCACTAGGGATGAAGATAGAGGAAGGGATCATAAACATCATCAAATGCCTCAAGATCATCATAATAATGATCATCATATGCTATAAATTATATATGCATGGTGGTTATCTCCTCAAGTTTCAGTAAGACATGTGCTCTATGTGTAGTTGGAGATCTATCACTCATAATCATGTCATCCTATTGATGATGAACTAAAGGTTTCTCTGGTGGTGAAGATGTTGAATATCCTCTAAGACATTTAACTCTGGTAGTATATTGCTTTAGTAGAAGTGCTGGAGCTAGTGTTGGTGGTGATGTATCTAAATAATACCTTGAACATGTAATTTATCTAATCTCTACTATAAAGATGTACATGAGTTTGTATCATGACTTATGATCCTATGAAAAATAAAAAATGGGTGACCATCTTATTATGATAACATGATAATATATCTATGTCATAATGTAGGTAGCATGATTAATCCATGATCAAGTAACATATATAGTATAATTTATGGTAGATGTTGTGTGATACCTAGTTGAATCTGAATGACTAGCTTTATATCCATAGAGATAACCATGTGAACTATATGTTCCAAGTGATCTATCTATGGCCATGAATGTGGAGTATCTGGAGAGTGTAGTGAAAGATGCTAAGAGTGATGTAGGATGTCTAATGAGAGCTCTAGAGTCATTTTGATACTCTCCTGGGCTAATTGGTGTAAACCTCAATCCACACAAAAAGTCATCTATGAGTGTGGGTTTCATATCATCATCTAAAGTAGCTTGGGAATATGTATCAACATCATGTACATATGGTAACTTATAATTTACCACAAGGGGTAACTATGATATGGGATTCTCATCAACTATAGTAATAGAAGATGGTAGTGCTGTGAGAGTATTTATAACTATCAAAGTAAATATAATGGTCAGAGGAGTTATATCTATAGAATCAATTGGTACTATTATAACTATTATCGATGATTGTATAATTGTAATAGGTGTAGGAATCATGACTGATGGAATAGACGGAATGGTTGAAGATGCTATGATTGGCTAAGTATTTAGAGTCGAAGACACCACTGTAAGTGGAGTGTGAGATGTGCTAGTCTCTCCTAACTCATATATGTATCTGATCAAGAGAAATTCAATAATTTGGAACCTAAATTATGATATGAGGTGTCCCATTTGGAAAACTAGTCAAAGATAATTCTATAATCTAACAATATCTAAATGGTTGGTTATTTGTTGGGCATCTATATAGGTATCATTCATGGAGAAACTTAACACATCGATGAAGAGTAGATGTAATTATCCCCATAATGTGTATCTAAGGTCTTCCAAGTAAAATATTATAATGAAGAGGACCTAGCATAACTTGGAACTATGTAAAGAGGGTTTTGGGACCTACCAAGATATCCAAGGCAACATTGCTCAATGTCTATCACGGTATATCATTAAACCCTCTAATATTCTTATATTCTATTTGCATGGATGACATGTCTATGCCCATGGTTTGAAGAATTTAATAATGCATATATTGAGTCTGGAACCACTATCAACTAGAACTCTCTTAACTATGTTGGTTTTGACTTGAACTTGTATGAATAGTGATAAATTTTAATCAATAACTATCTAAGATGGCATGTTATCATGATAAAAACATAGCATCTTCTATATTTTTTATCATGTTAGCCACTGATGCAAAATAAGAAGGCTCCAAATTAATAGGCATGAAGTCTGAGTGAGTGCCTGATAAAGAATGGCCTTAAGCACATTGGCTTTTTGAATCAATTATAACTATAAATCTTAGCTAGTGTGTTTCTCAACTAATCAATAATATCATATGCTTTGTGCAGATCTACCTGTGTGGGTAGGCTAGGCCTAAGATAGGAAGGAATGAGAATGTGGTGTGGCTCCTAATTAGGTAGAGGAGGTATGATGGCTAATCACGTAATAGCTCTAACCATATTATTTACTATCTATATAGGACTAGTAATAGCTACAAGAAGAGAGCATATATAATCAATAGGTTGATGTGGTGGAGGGATGAAGGGTTTCAGCTAGGCTCTCTGGTTATAGGTAGTGACTTGGGGAAGAGAAAAATGGACTATGAAACATAGCTTAGCATGGGATAAAGGCTCGAAGGGAGGTGAGGCAAGAGGTATCTTAGCATATTTAGCACTAATTTTCTTAATATCATCACATATTATGAAAAGTAAGCATGAAATGCAAAGAATGAAGCTTTGTATCAACATATGGTAAATTTTGTCATTCATGTACATGATAGGACCAAGTATGGTCTCTGTATTATTTGTAGGAAATGCAATAAAAATTTGTAAATAAGTGAGATCCATTTTTTTTTGTTTTTTTAATGTTAAATCTACTTTTCGATGTAAGGTGATAACTCAAAAGCAAAGGGGACATAGTATATGCAACTAGAGTTTTTAAAAATTGATATTTGTAAAATTACTATGGAATTTTAAAATTGGAAGTGAATTTTTTATTTAAATATGCAAGTAAAAAATCAAAAAATATTGGAAAAATTATGATTTATAGGGACCTAGTATATGCAACTAGGGTTTGGAAGGAAATATAAATTTTTAAAATTACTATGGAGTTTTAAAATATGATGTTAATTTTTTATTTAAATATGTAGATAAAAAATTAGAAAATATTTCTAAAATTAGCAAGAAATTATTCCTAGGGTTTCTAGGGTTTTTGTGTGAAAAAAGACCTAGTAAATTTCAACTAGGGTTTGGAATAAGTTATTTTTAAAATTACTAAAGTAAATTTAAAAATTTAAATGTAAATTTATGATTTAAATATTCAATAAAAAATTATAAAAATGCTATAAAAATTAGAGGAATTTTCCCTAAGGTTTTTATGTGCAAACGAAGTAAGTCGGGTTCACCAAATGATTTAACAGTTTTAGGAATATTGGTGTCTTATTCCTAATTTAGTTAAGGTTCTAAGTTAATTAAATCAATAAATAATATTTAAATAATTAGGTTACTAATTTTTAAATTATAATTGTAATTTTAACCTTTCTATAAATAGTAATAAATGTGGAGAAAATAATACTTAGTTGGAAATAGAATGAGAAAGCTGAGACAAGGTCTAAAATTCATTGTGTGGGACTAGGACAATGTTGCAAATCAGCATCTGGCATTCATTTTAAGAAAGTATAGGATCAATAAAATAGGAAACCCTATGGTCCAATGCTATAGTCCTCTTCTACCATTGTTGTCCAAGAAACTCGGGCTATGGGTTTTATCTATTGTCACTGTGTAAGTCTAATTGTGAAATTTTGGATGTTGGATGTCTACAAAACTCCTTGTAAAGTTGACTTACTATGCTAGAATTCAAGATGCTTTGAAAAATTTTGAGAGAGAATGGGGTTTAGTATGTGTAATATGCACTAAACATGTATCCACAACTCTTATGTGGGTACACTACCTACATACTAATACTCTGAAGAGGGATCAGGCCATATGTAGTTCCCCCACTTGATGTGCTTTGTGCAATTATGTGTATGAAGATACAAAATACTAAAACTAGGTGTCCTTCAGGTGGCTAGGGACTATTGTAAGGATTTTAATAACCTTGTGGCTATATTGGATGGATGTATACAAAGAATAGGGAAATATGCTTGAGTAGTCTTGCTTGTATTCTTGCTTGTTTTATGATATTTACCAACCCCTTCTAAATGAAATATGATTGGGATTTTATAGGGATCTATTAGTCATGGTTCAAATGTATTAATGTTAGGATAACAATAAAGAAGATAGGAACCAAAATTAAATGATTGTTGGTGGTAAAAATGCACTTAGACAAGAGTTCTAGAAATAGATACCCTAGGGTCTGGTGTTATAATCCATGTTAGGTGTTATTATCCTAAAGGAACAAGACTATAGGGGTTGGAATCATCACTATAAAAACTACTTATAGGAGGTGGAATCACTATCTACAATTCTACAAATGACTAGAAATCAATGAAAAAGTGCCTATGAGGGTTATGAAAGAAAACAAGATGGATATATGGGTTGTGTGTCACAAGCCACACTCAAGTTCCCAGTTTTCATATTTTATATGACTACACCTTATAATTTTGAAATGCCAAATTTAATTCCTTTGCAAATTCTTCTTAGGATGATGATTCAACTCTAGTGGCTAAGTTTTCAGCTCATCCATGACAAATATTTTGAGCGTATTTAAGGCATTATGCACCAGTGGATTATCATTTTTGAGTTTAAAAGTATGAATGAAATCTTGTTACGCTTATGCTCAATGTTTGATCTCTCTCCTATGATCTTGGTGCATATACCAATTCATTGGTAAAGATGTTAATGTATGACTAAAAATGTGCATCTAATATCTCACCTCTACTCCCTTTACAATCCATATATCCACACATAAATGAATTTGAAATTCAAGACATTGACCTTCTTGAAAGAAAAGACATTCTAATTTCATAGTAGTTGGTAGCTAGAATATTGCATGAAAAAAATCACATGATTCCTCCTAATGAATTTCCATATTTCTATGCACTACCAACAATTTGTATCAGTCCATTTCAATGCATAACTAAGTGTATTAGTCCTCATAGATCCACCTCTAGCACACGGTGTTTGAGTCTCAATATGAAATTATCAAGGTCCTTTATTTTAAATTATTGAGGTATCTAGTGTTAATTAGTGAACACCTTGCATAGAGGCCATATCTCATAATCTATCCAAGCCCAATCCAACATATGAGTGTTTGATTCACCACTTATCGATGACGTAATTTCCCAGGGTAGAATAATCTTTAGAGTAGGTTCTATGTAGTCCATCATTGTTTCACCTATATTATATAGGAAATCTACTTTAGATTTAATGGGAAATCACATTCATAAATAAACACATCATTCTATATAAACCTGATTGGCTAAAGACTTTGTTATAACAAGTTTTTACGTTGGTTGATCTTCCTTATGCATAGTTTATGGTTGCCCAACTTGATATTCCATAGGTCATAAAGTAGTTTGCCTTTCAACTACACTAGCATGAAACCAACTATTATCCCCATAAGCATAAGGATACTCTAAATATTTTGGGATGATATAGAACTTTTGTTTTGACTTATTAAGTGGTATAACTACTATCTTATCTCTTTTATGTGCCTCTAGCTGATTATGCATAGTTTTATTGGTAATTTGGCCATCATAAACTATTTTTTTACTGATTAAGGTAGGATAATGGGTCTCTATTATATTCATATCAATGACCTCAAAATATTTTTTCAAACTAAGCTTGGATAATTTAATCTCAAAATAATTTATCCTTCCAATGGGATCCACCTTGTCATAATCTACCAAATAGAGACTAACTAGATTGTAGCTTAAGGTCAGTTCACTAATGGATTCCCAAGTTGATCATGATTTCATATTGATTGTGCTACAAAAATCAAACATAAATTTTGAATCTTGTATGTGGCCATCTCAATGTCCATATATGAATCAACATTCCAAGGTTTATTAGTCTTAACATACCATAATAATTTGTCAATATGTTAACCTCATTATGCACACACTAAAATATTATGGAGGAGGTTAGTGACATTCTATGAAATATATTTATTATGAAGGGTGTTGAGTAGCTTCATTGGGTGTATCAAGGTAGTCAAAATACCCTATTATCTCATTATTCTTACAATTTATCCATACATTTTAGCATCGATGGTTGCATTATCATGTTTAGAAACTGGTTGTTTTTAAATCCCTTTCAAGACCTATGTAGCTTGATATATCAAATTATTTTCAATAATCAGATCAAGATATTTGTCCTACTATACTTTTATAATCCCCTAATATTATGTAATTTCTAATGGTGTTAATATTTATTCTACTCTTTACTACCTAGTGATTACTTACACAAATGCATTCTCCTTTGGTTGTGCATTACTCATATTTATGTTATGCACTAGCCTCTTCTTCCTTTGTTTCTCAAGCACTAGATAATATTCTATTTTGTAGTGACCTTAAAATATAAAAAATACATAGTATATTTATCTTTATGGATTATTAGGTAAATCCCTCTCATAGTGATAATATGCTCCACATAAATAACATTTCATAGGTGGTCAGGTTTGGCAATTTTCATTGTTATGGCCTCCTTTATATCCCCCATGATATCTAGCCATGTAACCTCCCCTATATCCACCACTATTTTTTTAGTATCCAAACCTTGTGTATATTTTCAAACATACCCTCCTTGTTGGCTTTGCTACACATCATACCCCCCATATTGGTGTTGAGTAGAACTCAAAGCCCAATTTGACAGTTGTTGTTGAAGGTTTGTATTGGTCCATAACTACTAATATTGACCAAAATATTGATAATATAGAGATGATGTATTATTCCAAATTTTTACATCCTATGGTTTATAATTCTATGATGAAGGCATCCATCTAGGACTACCTTGAGTCATACTTGTCATCTCCACTTCTGGTCCTAGAATATCCTACTTCATAGTCGATATATGTTGTGCTACCACTACAAAGACATTCTTAGTAATATATTCCTTCAACTCTTGTAATGTTTGTTGATTCTTTTCATCATAATTATTGGACTTAAAAAATTAAAAAACAAACCCTATTATTTTTGTATGTAGGGATATAAAATATGGCAATTGGAATTCGCATGGCTACTACCCTGCATATCTCACAAAACCCATTGGTAAGATTAAGACAATCATTTATATGATGTCCTTTATATCTAAATTCTATACACCATAATCTTAGTTTAGGATTATCATTTTCATGAATCTCACCCATCCTTCTCATGAATTTATCTATCTTGGTTTTAACCTTAGAACTAGCTAAGGAATCATCCCCATAATCCTCTATTTACTCGATAAGCAAAGCAAAAGATCAAACATCAAGTTTGATTGAATATTGGGTCTACGCAATGGCAAATATAATTATTGGTCACATCCCTTCTATGAACCAAGATGCCTTATCTTTATCTTCTAGAATTAATTTAATTTTTTACATGACATCACAAAATCTTTGATCATATTTTACAATTGATTCACAAGACTTTTACTGAATCTCTTTTAAATCTTAGATAGTTTGACTTGTACTTTTTTTTAAATTTAAACTCTATTATTAGTAAAATTTAAACTTGTGTAAGTCCAAATCATTTACATCCCTTTTAAAAATTAAATCTAAGGCTCATCCTAAAAAATCCCCTACAAATTCACATTTCTTAACATCATCTAAGGTTATCCCTTTAGCATTCCATTGCATATCACATGTTACTAAATATTAATCTAGATCCATGGACCCATCATATGGAATTGAAGAAATAAACATACTTGCATTGAGTTCCATAGTTGGTACACTTTTAGTTATTATTATAGGTTATTACCTATTGTGAACTGTGACTAAAAGTAACTATGCACTGGTGACTGCACACTATTGACTATGCACAGGTGACTGCACACTGGTGATTGTGCACTAGTCTTCTCAAGTGTCTCAAAAAATAATTTTGATTCTTCTATATTCCTCTTATTTATTTCTTTCTCTTTTGCACTTAAATTTCCAAATTTATTCGTAAGGGAGTATAACTAATTTGTATCTATCACTTCTCCTACACTTATTCTTCTTTCGAATAATAAATTGGGTTGGGGGGATGCATACTCTTGAAATGAATGACTTATAGTTTAAATTTATTCAAACTTTGAACTTCAACCTATGATATTTCTACATTAAAATCTAACTTCTTCCCAGGTCCAGATAAAAACCCTTTCATTAACTATGATCTACCTCTACCATCTAATTGGTCTACTGCTAGATTACCTTTTTATTTATGTTGCACTATATCCATATTTGTATCATTTATATCTACTTCTTTGACTCCCTTGGGCCCTTCTACACATTATATTCTTCTTGCATCTCTCAACATATTTTCATATCTAGCATCTTCTTTCCTTATCTTTCCATCTCTAAGACTTTCTTCCCTACCTATACTCTTATCCATAGTTAATTATATATTTAATATTTCATTCCCTCATCTTTATTATTGTAGTTATCATTCTAATACATTAATATTATTCTCACTATGAGTCTTTTTGCTTTCCATTTTATGGAATCAGGTTCAATTTTTTTTAATCAACAACTCATCAGTCACTTCTAAACCACATGCACCCCCATGGTGCTCAAAATGACTACTCCATGTGGGTTGGGTTAGGCACCATGGCCTTTTTAACAACCAACATATTAATTATAGGAGGAATTTGTTGTAAAACTTTCCCACTTATTCCTTGGACAAAATAGTCTTATGTAGCTTCAATATCTACATATCTTTGTACTACAAATTTAGAAATATACCTATTAACCATAGTCCTTGTCTAATATTCTACTACTCAGGTCCATTCTATATCCAAGTTGTACAACATATATAACGTATCTTCTATCCAAGTTATAAGATCTATCCTCCTTAAGATGAAGTAATAATATTCCACCCTAGATAGCCATGTAGATAATAATCCAGGATATTCACAACAAAATATTTCATAGATTTCCCCATATATATGTTTTTGGAGAATCTCCTTCATAATTATTTTGAATCTCCTCGATTCTTATTATAAAAAAATATAGATTATCTCATCCAACCATCTCTCTATATCCCTTTATCCTGGCAACAATCTCAGTATATTCCATCTATATGGGTTTCATGCTCATCGCACCATTCTTATTAGAGGTTCCTACAAAATTCTAGAATATGCTAATTACAAGGATAACTTGTGTAGTAGAGTTCAAATATAAACATAATCCAATAAATAATTCATATAGAACATTATTTGAAGATTAAAGTGCACTATTTCACATAAATACATAAATAAGACATAGAAATAGGTGGTATAACCATAATGAATTACAAATTTAAAGGAAAACATAGTACTCACTATGCACAGAATATAGATAAAATATTCTCAGGAAAAACCATAATAGAACTATTTCATTAATCTCTAACACACATCATAACCATCTTTCATTACAATAGAGCACTATATATAGAACATTCCATAGCATTTCCTCTTTACATTCCCTTCTTTCGATATGCCACAAGGTAAGACTCTACGTATTCTATACTCTAATTCATATGATTATAAGGTTGTATACAACTAAAAGACTCTACAAAATACAAAATCAATTTTTTTGGAAATGTGTCCAACCAATTATACTTTGTGATTTTTGTGACCTCGATCCATACCCAATAAGAAGACTGAATTTTAACAAGATTTAAAGGACTACAAGGATATGGTAATTTGGAGTTATGAAGACTTAAATATATTTGACACTTTAATTCTCACTAATATTATTCCTCTCAAGCCAATAGTTAATCCTTTTCATTAGAATTAGATGCCTATGAATCCTTTGTTCAAATCTTTAATCTTTAAGTACAAAATTTATTATCATCTAAAATTACTTTTACTATTAGGTACTCTAGATGGGTGGAAAACCTTGTTCATGTGTGGAAAAAGAGTGGAGAAATATGCTTGTGTATGTATTTTAGGAATACACATAAAGATTCAGAGAAAGATAATTACCCATTTATATATTTGGATGAGGTGTTACAAATTATGAATGGTTCACAAATGAAGTCCTTTTTAGATGGATATTTAGGTTAAAATCAAATATTTGTGAACCATGAGGATAGAATAAAAATAGCTTTCAACACAAAATGGGAAATGTTTTCATACAAAAGAATGTCATTAAGTTTAATCAACGTTGGTGATACATTTCAATGTGTTATAGACATTGCATTCAAAGATTTGATTGAAAAGTGTATTGTGATTTATATGGATGAATTAATAGTATTTTCTAAGAACTAAAGTGATCATGTAAAAGACTTGACAATGGTTTTACAAAGGTATAGGGAGCATGATATCTCTTTGAATCTAAAGAAATGTATATTTGTAGTTATTGAAGGAAATTTATTAGGCCATATTATTTTTGAAAGAGGCATATCCATAGATTGAGATCATGTATAAATAATTTTGAAAATTCCCTTACCTTGCATCAAAAAGGAATTGAAGTCATTCTTTGGCAAGATTAATTTTGTATGCAAATTCATTTCAAGTTTTGATAAGATACTTAGACCATTAAATAACATGTTGAATAAATATGCCAAGATTGGTCGAACTAGTGTAACATAAGATGCATTTTATAAAATCAAGAAATTAATTGTGAACACCCCAGTGCTAATAGGTTCAGATTATATACAACCCTTATAAATTTATTTTTTTGCCTCATAACATTCAAGTGATGTTATTCTAACTAAAATAAAAGAAGTTGGCTATGAGAGAATGGTGTATTTTATGAGTTCTCCACTCCAAAATGTTGAACTTAGTAATTCTACCATTGGTAAACAAGAATTTTCTTTAATCAAATTACTTAAAAAGTTCAAGAATTATATTTTACATATCAAAGTGATTTATATTGTACTTGATCCTATTGTAAAAGAAATGTTGATTTTAAATGAGTTAGGTGAATGTATAGATAAATGGATGAATATTTTACAAGATTTTGATTTATAAACTAAGATAATGAATATATTAATAGGTCAAAGACTAAGAAAAATAATAAGTAAAGTTAATTCTGAGATTGTACTTCAATGATACATAGTGAATTCCATCACCAATGATGAATGGTATCAAGACATAATTTACTAATTATATAATAAAAATTATCTTAAGTATTTTAAATCTACTAAAATAAGATCATTAAACCTAAAGAATAGAAATTTCATGATAAAATTATGGATTTTATATAGAAAAAGTCATGACGGCATTTACGTAAGATGTATAAATAAAGTTGAATAAGCTGAAGTATTGAAACATTTTCATGGAAAGTATGGAAATGAACATGGTTTAGGGAATGTTATAGCCCACCAAATATTATAGGTATGTTACTATTTGTCACATAGTTTCATGTATGCTCATGCAAATGTGAGAAGCTACACTACTTATCAATTTTCAACACATAGATAATGCCTCCTTATTATGCATTTGCACCTTGTTATTAAGGTTAGGTATTTTTCAATGTGGGTACTAAACTATGTTGGAGATATTAATGATAATTCATCATTTGTACATAATTTTATATTGATAGAAACTAGCTATTTTATTTTTTAGGCTGATGCTCAAGCTTTCAAAAAATGTATAACTGAAGTGGTAATCAGATTCCTTAAGAATCATATCATCACTAGGTTTGGAATGACATTTACTTTGGTATATGATAATGGTTCTGCATTATCTTATTTTCAATTCATAGAGTGGGCATACAATAATAAGGTAATCCTCAAATACTCTTCTTCTTATTTTCCATAAGGTAATGGTTTTGTTTAATCTAAAAATATGAATTTACTTATTATAATTAATAAAATCTTAGACAAGAATCCTAGGGACTGACATAAAATGTTGAAATTTTCACTTTGGTCTAATATAATTAGAATCAAGTCATCCCTAGGTACTTATCCATACCATTTGGTGTACAGTCAAGTTCCAATTTTTTTTATGCATTTGAAAATCCCCACCTTATAATTTGAGAAATATTATCTTGAAAATGATGACAGTATTGAAATTAGGATTTTGAACCTAATACAATTAGAAGAAACATGATATGTAACTTTATTTCACTTTAGTAAACATCAATAATTTTCAAGATATGGTTTGAAAAGAGGGCCAAAATAAAATCCTTTAGGATTGTTGATCTTGTCTTGTTATAGGATAAAGATCATGAAATTAAGGGATAACATAGTAGATATAATGCCCTTTAGTTTAATCCATTCAAAATTTATAAAATTTTAGGTGAGAATGATTTTAGGCTAAAAATTTTGATTGATGAGGATGTCTCACTACCTATTAATGGAAAATTCCTCAAGCACTATTTCCAAGCATAAGCCAGCCTCTTGTAGCTTTATACATATTTTTGTTTTTACTTTTGTGTGTTTGTTGTTTTGGTTTACTTTGTTCTTTCTTTTTTTTGTGTTTTTTATACATAATTTTTTCTTGGTTTCTCCTCAACCCTTGCCTTAATTTTGGTCTTGTTTGGTTCTAAGTCATGTTTTTCATGTTGATCATGGAAAAGGAAAAAGGTTTATTGTTGGTAAGAAACCTCAATAACATTGTTTTGCTTAATTACTCTACTTATTTTGTTATGTAAGATCATGTTTATGAATATGGTTTCAAAGACTTAGACTGTTTCATATGCTAAATATATTCATGTTTTGATAAGTTTGGGTAAATTATTTGTCTTTTGAAAGACATTCTCTTTAAACCTTACATAAAACACACTCAAATTTAATTATAGATTTTCTTGGATGAAACTATTGCATCCTATATCTACTGTGAAAAATATATAATTTTACTCCTCATTTACCATGGTGGTCTCCAGCCTAAATTTAAGATGCTCAAAATAAAAGATGAAGAAAATAAAATAAAATCTATTATCCAAAACAATCAATTATTATGTGATTTAAGTAACCTCTACTAGGTATATTAGTGTTTGGATAGATGTAGAGCAAGGTTTTGAGTGGGATCATATATAATACATCAAGTATGTAGACACATAGTTGTTAGTAGAGTAATGTCCATGTATTCATCTTAAGATAAAATTCACTAGTTTGATGGTCACATCTCAATTAACTAGTCCTTGTAAATTATATAAAAGGGAATGAGCACATTTACACACACTAATAAATGTGAGTATCTAATTGTTTTTAACAAACATTCCCTTATTATATTTTCATTGAGTTTTTCATGTTCTATGCATTGTCTTAATCCAGTGATTCTAGGATTTTAAACTCATTTCCTTATTTCAAAATACTCATGAATATTTTCTAATAGAGTCTCCATTTGTTGTTACTTACACAACACACCCTAATTTCACCTTGAGAAATAATCGAGGCTCTTCTTTTTGCTAAGGATCCTAGTATTTTGCATTGATCAAGTTTATGCATTAAGTCTATTACAGTTGTTGATTTGATTAAAAAGAGTCTTTGGGGTAGGAGGCAATCATCCTGATTAAGTTTGATTTGAAGTTTTTAACAAGTCTATAACATAGGTTCTTATCTTATGAATTTGGTCTAAAAGGATTGAAATTGGGGCTTCATTGATACAAATTTATGAAATTTCCTCAACTTTGATTAGTCATGTTCTATTTTTGATTATGTTCTAGGTTGCATTAAAGTTTCCATTTTAAAACCATTTTCCCTTGAGTTATACAGATTGTATGACCATTCCAAAAAAAATTGTTTCTTTCCCATGGTAGTTTGGCTTGATATTGTAAGTTTCTAGTTTTTTTGACTGAGCACTTGCATCTACTTAAATTTTAAAAATATAGTCTCTTATGGACATTCAAATTAAATTGGATCTAAGTATTGATTAAATTGGCCTATTTTATCTACTTATTCATCTACCTCTAGTCTCTTTTGTTCCTTTTTAAGTTAATCTAACTGGGTGTTTTCAAGATTTTTATGTTTTTTTTTTAAGCAAACTAGTCTATATTTGTTCCTTGTCAAATTCAAATTGCTAATAATTTTCATAATCTCCTTTTAAAACTTATTTTCTTTCAAATAATGGTCTATTATTGGATTTGAGTTACATTAATGAATGTGTTTTCTTCATTGACTTGTTTTCCTTTGCTTTTGTCTTAGTCATTTTTTTCAAGGTTTGAATTTAAAGTCTAATGGCTATTGTCCTTCTTCATCCAAAGGTCACTTTATTTCTTGTGAGACCTTAGGTAAGTGAAGAGAAACCAATTTTCACTTGCTCACTTTCTTAGACCTATTTTGACTTAGTCATTTTTATTCAACCTTTTAGGTGCCCAAGATGAAAACATGTGGCATAATCTAGTTTCCATACTTCTTCAGGCCCCATTAGTTTGTTTAATAGGCCAAATAACTCTTAGATGAATTAGATCACACCATATGGCATAATCTCATTTATACAAGCCCTTAGGTTAGTCCATATTCTTTCAACCTATTATCTAGATCTCAAATGTCCTTGATTGTGCCACATGGTAAGATATTATCTCTTAGTTACTTAGGATGGTATTTATGTTTTCAAGTCTCCCATTAGGCCTAGAATAATCAAGATATGGATAAGTTTCAGTATCTCACTACATCAAGATCATACAGACCATCAACCCAAGTAGACATTAAATTAGGCCCCAAATAAGTGAATAGATGTTGTGTATTATGAATTGCTAACTAGATAACATGATATCATACATATCAGTGTTGAATGAGCCTAAACTTAATGGTTTTCTATCCCATTAAGACCATCAATGACCAGAATGTTTTCCCTTTGAACTGAATTATTTAAGTCTAATTAGATCTTTCAATTTTGAGTCTAATTCATCCTTTTAAAGATCTGAAATTGACTAGGTTTATATGATATTTGATCTTGAAAATTGGTCATTCATATTATAAGTGGATTAAATTGATTGTCATTGGAAAAATACCCTTATCAATTTTTAATTTTGAGATATTTTTCATTTATTATTTATAACTTTGCCTTAGCTATTTTATGTCAAAATTAAGAAATTTAAAGTTTAAATGGATAGTTTATATATTCAAAAAATTAATGGTTACTTATTTTAATAGGTCCATATTCAACTAGGAGATGTTATTTGTCATAATTTCATAGCTCCACTTCTCTAGAGTAATTCAGACAAAGATATCTCCCTTCTACCCTCTAGGTGCTTGGGATGATGGTAAGTATCATAATTCTGCTTTCCCAAGCCCCTAAGATGATCAAAACATAGTGAGTAGGCTGTAGACCCTATAATTAAATGGGATGATGCTACATTTCATTATATATCTTCTCTATGCCTATAGATCAAACATTAGGAGTATGAAAAAGTATAGATTAATCAAGTTCCCCAAATGATTCCATGTGGTATAATCTCAAGGCTTTGGGGTAGTCAATACATTGAATAATGAGTGAGAACTTGTGAATCTCCAAGTGAGTGAGATCTTACCACTTTTCAATATCTCATTACATCATATTCTAAAGAAAATTCAAGACCTTGGGACCCTCATCATGTTACAAGTTAGTGATAATTTACCATGTAGCAAGATCTCGATATATTATGGACATGTTGGCTTCCTGAAGTGACGAAAAGTAAATTGTGGATCAACCTTTATCAGGAGGATATATAGACCTCCATAAATAAGATCAAAGGCTAAAATTGATGCCTATCTTACTTATTTATGTCATTAAGATCTGGAAATTGGACTATGAGTCCAATCACATCTATGTAGTGATGGAATGTCTTGTTTTATAATGCAAAAATGATCTTGGAAATAGATTCTTATATAGGTCAGGTAGTGATCTAAGTCAAATGAGGCCCTACATATTAGGATTAGACAAGCTAAGATCATAAAAAATTCAAAAAATGTCTTACCTAGGCATGATCACCATAACAAAATGTTTGATCAAATGTCAATAGGAGTATCATAGATAGATGATACAGTTTACCTCAACATTTAATACAATGATAATCAATCAAAATTCAACTTGAATATATGAAATGGAATAATGTATTATTATAATACTATCATGTTACCAATATTTAATGGAAATGTTGCATTCAAAGGAGATGTTGTTAACTTGAAGATAGTCACACATTGAAGTTGTGTGGTAGTTGGTGCCTATTATTTAATGTTTGTAACAACCCAATGTGTGGGTTATGTATTGTTAAAAATATATATAAGGCCGAAAATGAGAGTCAGTTAGGGTATGGTTGATTAGTTTTAAAGGAGTATAGTAGAGGACTAGACACTTATTTTATGAAATTTATTGCTTTAATAGTTATTTTTTCTTGTGAGAAATTATGTTGTGAAGCATTTTTGTACTTCCCCTTTAATGGTAGATCTAAACACTATTTTTTAATAAAATATATATAAATTGAAAGGTTTTGAATATTTTTTTCATCATCTATGCATGTATAGGGTGATTTTATCCATATTTCTTCATAGTTGAATACCTCAAACTCTTCTATCATCTTTGTTCATAGTTGTGCACATACTAGCTAGACAACATATTGGTTCCATGGAGTTCATCTGAGTCAAATGACTAGAATTATTCTAGATATAAAATAGGCTTACATATTTATCTTTACCCTCATCTTTCTCTATTTTTTTATATCTATTAGAGTAGGTAGAATAGATCTGAAATTGCAATCCATGTTTATGAGCTTTATCTTCATTGTAAACCTTGTCATTATTGTTGATTTCTATATAATCCATGTATTAAATTAAAAATAATTCATTTTGTTTTATTTACATGAAAAATCCATATATATATATTTTCTAAAGTAATAGATCCATATGATCAGCATTACCTATCATTCATCTAAACTTATTCCAAATATACCCTTACAATGGAATAGTTTCACATCAACTAATGAGTTATCTTGAAAGCCAAGACCTGGTAGTAATACCTTGGGGATATTTTGTCTCCTTTTAGGAGAGTTTAGGTGGATTTATACCCTACCTAAGTTGGTGTGGTAAAAAACACATAAACAAGTTAATCTTAAACTTACCTATAAAGAATAATCTTGAATGTAGGCCATACTCTGAATTACACTTATAAAAATATGCAATGAAATATTTATAAATAAATACTTAGTTAAAATATATGAATGTAAATATAATAAAACTTATAGATCAAATAACAAGGAATGAATACACCTATTGGTACATAAACAGTTATATTTTATGGTGAAAAATGGTGACTATAGAGGGTAGGACCTTTGGATTTTTATTTGTTGAAACACTAATATTGGATTCTGCATGTCCCAATCCTTATTTGAATTACAGTGTGATTAATAACTCAAGGTGTAATTGAATCCATAATTACATACCCAATGTAGTAGAGTAACTTTTAATCCTTATAAGGATTCCAATAGATCATTATGGTGAAAAACTAGTGCAAAAAGGTGAATCAACCATTAAAAATGGAAAAAGATTCATTTTTTATGAAAAAATAATGAAAAAATAGTATAATATGAGTCTAGTGTATAAAACATAGATAATGAAATTAATTGAAATTCCTACTGAGGAAACTAGTGAAAAAACTTAGCAAGAAAGTGATCATCTGTTGCACACATACCCCCAATCTGATATTTGAGCATATTAATTCTCATAACTAAGTAATTATTGGTGTCCTAGATTTGCACCCTAAATGAGAAGGGGATTGTTTAGGTCCTCTACTAAAATATAGTCTAACATGGGATTGATCCTAAGTTGTGGGTATCCTAGTAATGGATCAGAACTTTAGAGAAGGTTGTCTTCCTTTTGGATCTATCACCTATACTAAGCCTAAACTAGAAATTGCTTGGAAAAGGAAGAGAGATTTTAACAATAAGTAATGAAAGCATGTAAAAAGAAGTGATGCACCAATGATTCGATCACTCAAACTCACACAAGATACACTATAAGATGTGTTCAAGATTGCATAAAATTACTTGCATTAGTATTTCATAAAAAGGCATGAACCAGCTATTAATCTATTATGGTAGGATAGTTATCCACTTCCAAAACTGACCAACAGGCCATATATTGGACCTAGAATGACTTATGATGATTGATAAAATAGTTCATGAAGATGAGAAAATTTAGGTAGAGATTAGGAAAGCATATAGTCATTTAACCAATCAATGAACTCATAAGACACACTTCAATTCAATTGTAAAAGGAGGATTTTAGTCTCTATTATATCAAATAGGTGTTACAGTATAAATACTGATAGAGTTTAATAATACCAAAAAGAGGGATCCATTTCAAGGCTTAGAAGCCTGTATTTATAGAAAATGGAGAGAGAGAGAGAGAGAGAAAAGAGAGAGAGAGAGAGAGAGAGAGAGAGAGAGAGAGAGAGAGAGAGAGAGAGAGAGAGAGAGAGAGTTGTGCAATGAAAGAGGCCCAACCACTTTTGATGGGTTAGCACCAATTCAAGGACACTAAGTCATGATCTTATCATTAAATAACAAATTTTGTAAAGGAATTGAATGTTCATCATCTTTATCCATCCGCCTAGTGTCCTTCTTGGAACTCCATGTCATTATCTATCTAATCTACTAATGAGGACCATGTCTTTCATACCTTGAAACTAATAGAGATACTTGGTCCATTTTGAGCATCTAGAAATACATATTCATCAAAGATATGATGATGCATATGTGGAGCTATGATGGTAATGTTTGGTCCTATTGGTTTAACCTAGATCATGCTCGAGCTCTAGTTCCTTTGTATTTACTTTTTTGGGTCAAAAAACCACTTCTTTGACCTCTATCAAAAGCTTCCTATCTTACCTTTAGTTGATTGGTCATCGACTTATGACTTGGACCTATTTACTTCTTGACCATATCACACCATTGATCTACCTATGCATAAATGAATGTGATCTATAGATCTCCTACTAAGACCCACATACTTTTGACACTTGTCATTTCCTTATCTGTTGTCAAGATCTTTTAACCTCTTTGACCTTCACTCACCATTAGATCTAAATGTATGATGAAGTGCATGTTATTAGACCTACCTAGGACCCACCATTTGAATTCAATGGATAATTTATGAGGCTTTAATTTAACATTTGCATGCTTGTATTTGACATCTACATGAATGTATTTGATGTTTGTACAACCATCATCATATATTTGAAATCCAACAATTATTTTTTTTAGCCTTAAATTTTCATCTACACACCCATCATTCAACATCTGTATGACTATTCATGATGTCTATGAGACCATCGATATTTGGACCCCAATGGATGACTTTTAAGCTTGAACTTTGACATTTGTGCACTTGTCAATGATGTCCACATGTTCATCACTGCATATTTGAGAACCAATGGTCATTTTTTGTGCTTGAATTTGACACATTCACACCTATCATCTCTTTACTAGATCAATTTTGAGGGTTGGACAAATAGTTCCTCTAAAACATTTAATTCCATCAAATTTTTACATCAAGCATATTACTACAGACATTTTGTCTTATGGAAATATATTCAAGCTTTTCACAAGGACCTTTTTGTTTCAGAGATGTTATCTTTGTAAAATGCGACTTTGGAAAGATTATCTTGGACATTTTATCTGATATAATTTTTCCTTTGGTATTTTTGTCTTTGTTAGAACCATGGCTATAGACAATTTGTCCAATTTAAATATGTCCTCGATGAAATTTTCTTAGATAATTTTCTTGAAATATTTGGGTCTTCAAGATTTTTGCTTTGAACAAAATGTCTGTAGAATTTGCCTTCGAGACATTTATTATGGATAAAATGTTCAAAAATAATTTGACTTAGACTTTTGATGTGGACAATTTTCCTGAAAGAAATAAGTCTACAAGAGTTTTGTTATGGCCACTTTTTCCAAAATAATTTGGTCTTTAGGATTTTTTTTTAGATAAAATATCTGAAAGAATTCATGCCCTCAAGATTTTTGTCTCAGATAAAATGTCTGAAAGAATTCCCAACACTTAGCCAAAAAACTCAAAATAATTTTCCCAAAGGAAATATGAGCATTTATTCTAAATACAAGGTCTGAAAGAATTCACAACACTTATCAAAAATAAAGCCCAAAATATTCCATAAGGACTTAGCCAAAAAAAGTTTTGCACATAGTTTTTCAAAGCCTAAAGGCTCATTTGGACCTATTCTTGAAATTTTTGCTTGATCCTCTAGACTTGAATGATCATCTAAGTATTTTGTAACCTATCCTTGACCTTGAACTACTTTGATTACCATGAAACCTTCCCAGAAACCTTCCTCTTTGCTCTATAGACATGTCCCTCAAAATTTAGCAAAATACACTTTATTAACTTAAAGTGTTTCAAAATCTTTGCAAACTACATGTGACCCTTAGACCATTCATTCCATCCAAAAATATGTTAAATCCTCATTCTATACTTGATCTTTAGGACACTACAATACATTTAGGCATGTTTTCTATGTAGGATAAAAATTGGCTAACATTTTTGGTGACTTAGTTGGGAAGCATTCCTACTATGCTTAAGAACATGGACTATTTACATGACTCTTGAATCATAATAGATAATACATTTTTTCCATGACTACAACAAAACTCTTGACTAAAAATTAAAAATAAATCCACCAAAATAGGGAAAGAAAAACATGAAATAGGGAAACTACTCAACAAAGCATTTATTTAGGACAAAATAGAAATAAACTAATGTGTCAAAAAACAACATTTGGAGGAAAAAAAATAAACATAACTATGTATAAGAAACTTAGCTTATTTAAAAGAAATGTTTTAGATGTATCCCATTGATTGGGATAAGAATTTCCTCACCATCCATCTTTACAAGCTGAAAAGTATTGTGGCATTTACAGTGGGAGATTGCATATGGACCACTCCAAAGAGATTCAAACTTTGTATGCCTTCCCAGCATAGCTTTGTCCTCATCCCATTTGAAGACCAAATGTCCTTATTTAAATCTATGTGAATAAAATCCTTTGTCCAAGTTTATTTTTACCTTTGTTTGATGGTTTTCCATGGCTAGCATGGACTGATGTTTTGTCTCTTTTAGCTCTATAAGCTCAGTATATATGATCTCCATAGATTTATTATCTAACAACTCAAGTTGGTGCATCAATTCTAGGGTAGGAAATTCAAGATAAATAGGCATTCTTTCTTCCTTACCATATACCATCTTATATGGAGAGTTGGATATTGATTTTTTAAAGGTGATCCTATTAGCCCGTAAAGCTAACTTTAGCTTGAGGTGCTATGACCTTTGATTGTCTTCATTAGTCCTCCTAACAATCTTCAAAAAAATCTTATTAGTGGACTCAGTAAGTCCATTGCCTTATGGATAGTAATTTGATGAAGTACTGAGGAAAACACTTTGTTGAACTACCCATTGGTTGATTCTATATCCCACAAAGGCCATAGAATTATCAAAAATAATGGTTAAAGGGACTCCAAACCTGGTAAGTAGACCATCATAAAAGTCCAAAACATTAGACTCATTCACTTCCTTCAATGTTATTGACTCTATCCATCTAGTAAAATAGTCTATAGCAATCAATATCCATTTATGACTTGAGCTTGAAGGGGGGTTAATGAGACCAATAAATTACAATCCCCATTGGAGAAAAGGATGATTTACTACAATTGGTTGGAGGGGTAAGGCAATAAGCTTCACATTTCCAAAAAACATAGCACATTATCTGCATTTTCTAACCCATGCATGATAATCTATAAATAAAATTGGCTAATAATACCCCCCTCTCATGATCTTATAGGTTGTAGTTCTTGCTTAATAATGCCCTCCACCATGTCTATCATTAAACTACTTGAGCAATCTATAGGTTTGATGTGGCTCTATACACCTTAGCAACATACCAGTGATATCTTTCTTGAACAAAACACCATCAACAAGAATAAAATGAATTTACTATAATCTAAAATATCTTCTTCTTGAAGAGATTAGAAGAGAAGGATAAACACCATCTTGGATAAATCTTATCATATCTTAGAACCATCTAGAAGATGAGGTATGATCAGTTGTAATTTATTTATTAGTTGGCACCATAACCACCTCATTAGACTCTTACAAATCTTGGGTTAGATGTTCACAAAGTCCCTTGCTTCTTAATAGTTTGTTTACACTGATCTCTACATCATACTTTATTACTCTAGTTATCCAGCTAGCTCTTTTCTCATTTATATCTTTGTTCAAGAGGAATTCTTTGACACTTGGATGGGAAACCATTAGATGTATATTATTATTAGATAAAAAGTACCCAAATTTATTGAGTGACTTTATAACTAAAAGTACATACTTTTCAACAAAAGAGTACCTTATTTCATATTCTTATAAATCCTAATTGAAAATGTTTTTGGTTGCTCTAAATCCTCATGGTTCTATTGCATGAAAATTCCTAAAATTGTTTTAATATTAGCATAAGTGTACAAGATAAAATCCCTCATGAAACTAGGGTTTATAGGTGTAGGAGCAATTGCTATGGATTTATTGATCTCTTCAAATCTTATTACTCCTTCCTTGTACCAACTAAAACTTTGATTCTTCTTTAGCATAGTTGTAAGTGGCTTAGTTAAAGTAGCAAAATCTAAAATGTATCTTCTTATAAAACTGATTTAAACTAAGAAGCTTTGAATAGATTTCTTGTGTTTAGTCAAAGAGATTTCATTAATTTAATCTATCCTATCAGGATCTATACACATACCATGATTTGAAATCACATGTTCAAGAAGCTTACCTTCATGAACCAAAATGACAAACTTTTTGGGATTTAGAGATATCCCAAACTGTCTACATTTTTCAAATACTTGATCAAGGTGAATCATGTCCTTAACTATACTATCAGAGAATAATAATATGTCATCCAAATAGACAATAATAAACTTGTTAAGGATACCTTAAAACACCATATACATGGCTTTTTGAAAATATGCTCCAGAATTAGATAAACCAAATGGTATCTTTCTATATCTTCCTCTTGCAATAACCTAGAAATCTAAATATCATCTTCAAATACTTTCCAAATGTCATTTTTATCTATAATAGAAGGTCTCAAAACTATTTTAATGTGTGACTAAACCTTTTCATTTTTTATATCAACTTGGATACTGAATTATGACCCAATGGTAGCCAACTTGTCTGCATATTTGTTCTCACTTCTTTGTATTGCATGAATGTTAAAGGATTGAAAATATTTAGGTAAGTCCCATACCCTATGCTTATAAGATATAAGTAATGGATTTTTTCATATGTTTATACCTCTTACTTGGTGACCTTCATCTTTCTTGCCTATTGCAAACAATGAACTAGTGCCTCATATTTAGAAACATTATTGGAACAACCAAACTAAACATGAGAGAAGATAAATAACTTTGAATTTATAGATAAACCAAAATCATTCCAATCCTGGTACCATGTTTATTTATTGATCCATCAAAGTATAACTACCACAAACCATCACTAGGCTCATGATCCTTCATCAACGCTAGAATTGGTGTATCTTTTTCATGAAGACAATAAACACCAAGTCCTTATTATTCAATTATATTATAAGTATCATTATCATGAAATTTAAAGGCTCATTCATCTAATAATTGATATGAAACTCCATCTAGAGGCGACTAAGTTTTATCCTTATTAATTTCTAGTACCTCATCCGAGATGATACAATTAGTATTCACAATACTTGACATATATGGCTCCAAATGGAAATGTTTAATAGGTTCAAAATGTATTGTTACCTTAGTACCATACCTAGTTATGAAAATTAAATATGTTCAATTAGATGATAAGTATCCTCTAATATTTGAGGTAGAGTCCCTTGACAGACACATGGAAAAATAGGGAGGCAAGTCCACTACTACTACATCTTGCTAAATAGTAACATTAGGTCAAGAATGTAATGACAAATTTATATCTTTGATTATGATTACTATCTCTATTGGTGACCAATATAATTATAATACTCGTTTGGAATTTTTTTCATAAACAAGACCAAATTTATCCATAATTTTCTTGGGCATGACAATGCTACTAGCTTCATTGTCCATAATACAATTATGAACTAGGTAGTCACCAACTATCAAATAAAGGTGAGAGGGAGGATTTTTACTTGATTTTAATTCATCTTTATATTCCTTCACCATCTTTTGTATCTATTGTACTTATTGATTGATCGGTTGGTTTGCATTAGTTAGGACAACACCTTATTTCTCAACTAGTTCTAGAGATACTTTGAGAGTTGACAGCTCTTGGATGAGTATACATTTTTGTCCTAGAATATCAAGGTAATCCCATATTCTAATGCATAAATTGTAATTTTTAATTTGATCTATTATTTCAAATTGAGCTCCACTAACCTTTGGCTATATCTTTTGAACCATTGGCTATTCATGGAATAGAGGTATTTGATGGACTTTTTTAGCCTGTACATTCTATTTTTTTGGTGTTATACGGATAGAAGGTTGATCTTTGTCACTCTTGGAAACAAACTTATGAGTATTAGATGCACTACTCACATTTTGAGGTTCATTAACAACTCTTATTTTATCTCTAGTCAGATTTATAACCTGACCACATATGATCGTCTAACTAATTTGATTGAATGTAACTTGATCATATATTTAATAATTTACATTAATAGCATCAAGGTTTCCATTGAAATTTTTTATATTTTCCTTGGGGTGCTAAATTAGTCTCCTGATATTGACTTTCTTGAAGAGAATAATATTCTTGTGTTATTTGTGGTATAGTAATGTTTTATACTACCAAGGCTTGGTTTTTAGTAACATTGGGATCGAATGTCTACCAACCTAAATCTTTCATCAATTTGTTTTGAGGAGGCACTAAAATAATGGCTTTTGAACTTGAAGATGCATTAGGATTAAGAGATGCATATGGTTTATTTGACACTATGGCTCCTTTTGAATGATAAGGAGGTCTATTTTCTCTAAAACCTATATAGGGATTCCTTTGATTATATTGATAAGAGGTATGATTCTAATATTTAAAAGGCTTACCTTGGTATTTTTTCCTTTTGAGTTGAAATATCTCATTCCTAAAGGATTGTAATAGAATTCTCAAATATCCATCTAAAGGTAGCTGAGTAAAAGGGGCTAAAACTTGGGTTTTAAGAGATGAAATAGGAGCTAAAAATGGGATTTGAAGAACTTGAGAGGGTGGGGTATATTTCAATTCTAGGAATATAGGAATTGGGGTATTTAGAGAAAGCTTACCATCTTGTATCAAGTTGTTTTCCACTCTGATTACAACCTAATAGGCATTTGGCAAAGTATTGCCACCTATGGACTGTATCATCACACTAATATATTAATTAAGGGATTTTAAATAGTATAATGAGGCATATTTTTGGGATGGTCTAACTAATACATGTATCATATTCCATGTATTTTATAAATTAAGGTTAAAATTAGACATGAATTCATTGGGCTACCTCTTTGTGGTAGTCAGTTATTCAAATAAGGATAGGTGATCAGATTTATCTTCATATTGTTTGACCAAGGCTTCACCTAAATCATCCTAGGTATAAATGGTGTTTAAAGGCCTATTTATATACCACTACAATGCTTTTCTTTTGAAGGAGGCAACAACCAGTCTGATAGACACATTATCTTGAGTAACATTGTGAACAGAACAAAGGCTGGCAACATCTTAAATGTGCTCAATAGCATTTGTTTTATCCCATTTTCTTGAGAAAAAATGGATACTCTTAAGGGTAGACACAATAATTTCATCAAGGTGGGCCAAATTGAGGGGAATACCCTATTGAATGGAGCAAACACTTGATTCTTGATCACCATTTAGGAAAAGGGAATTTGGGTAATGGGGACAATAGCTTGGACTAAAACAATAGGTTGACCAGAGGATGAATATTTATTTGGAGGATAATGTTATGTACTATTAAATCTTGATATTTTATAAGAAGTAGAAGGTAGCTTAATGAATTGAAAGGGAATACCTTTACTTACTAACCTTGTTGTAACCTTTGGCATGATAATCTTGTCTAAAACTCTAAAACTTGAATAATATTCAACTTTTGATGATGTTAGATGTCTCCTTATTTTCAATTTATTCTTATCAATCTTCAAACTTTAATTATGCCAAGGAAAATTGGTCCCATTGGGCATGCCAAAATTTTTGGTGTCCTAGATTTCACCCTAGCTGAGAAGGGGATTATTCAGGCCCTCTACTCAAATATAGTCCAATATATGACTGATCCTAGGCTATGGGTATCCTAATAATGGGATAGAATTCTAGATAAGGTCATCTTAATTTTGGATCTATCACCTACACTAAACCTAAACTAGTGCTTGCTTAGAAAAGGGAGAGAAATTTTAAGAATAAATTATGAAAGCATGTAAAAAGAGCTGATGGACCAATGATTTGATCACTCAAAATCACACAAGACACACTATAAGATGTATTCAAGATTGAAAAAAATCACTCACATTATTATTTCACAAAAAGGCATGAAATGGCTATTAATCTACTATGGGAGGGTAGTTATCCACTTCTAAAACTAACCAACAGACCATATATTTCACTTAAAATGACTTATGAGGATTACCAAATTAGTTCATGAAGGTGATAAAATTTAGATAGAGGTTAGGAAAGCATACATTCACTTAACCAATCAATGAATCATAAGACACACTTCAATTCAACTACAAAAGGAGGAATTCAAACTCTACTATATCAAATAAATGTTACAGTACAAATCTTGATTGAGTTTAGTCATATCAAAAAGAGGGATCCATTTCAAGGCTTAGAATCCTGTATTTATAGAAAAGGGAGATATATATATATATATATATATATATATATATATATATATATATGTTTGTTCATTGAAAGAGGCCCGACGAATTTCAATGGGCTAGCACCAATTTGAGGATCTTGAGCCATGATATTATCAATAAGGAATAAAATTTGTAAAAGAAATGAATATTCATCATCCTTATCCATCCACCTGATGTCCTTCTTATAACTCCATGTCATTATCTATCTTATTTATTGATGAGGACCATGTCTTTCATGCCTTGGAACTGACAAATATGCTTGGTCTATTTTGAGTGGCTAGATATACCTATTCATTGAAGATATGATGATGTTTATATGGAGCTTTACTGGTAATGGTTGGTCCTATTGGTTCAACCTAGATCATGTTCAAGCTCTAGTCCCTTTGTATTTACTTTTTTGGATCAAAAAACCACTTCTTTAACCTATGTTGAAAGCTTCTTGGCTCACCTTTGTTTTATTTTCCATCAACTTATGACTCAGACCTATTGACTTCTTGACCATCTCACACCATTCATCTTCCTATGCATGAATGAATGCAATATGTAGAACTCATAAAAGACCCATACACTTTTGATACTTATTTTTTCCTTATCTATTGATAGGATCTACTTACCTCTTTGACCTCCACTCACTATTAGATATGAATGTATGATCAAGCGCATGCTATCAGATCTACTTAGGACACACCATTTGAACTCAATGGATAATTTATGAGGTTTTACTTTAACATTTGCATGCCTATATTTGATGTCTATGTGAACTTATTTAACATTTGCATGGTCATCAATCAGATATATGAGATCCAATAGTTATTTTTCATAGCCTTAATTTGAAATATGAATGCCCATCATTTGATGTCTGCATGACTGTTAATGATGTTTTCAAGATTTTCAATGTTTAAAACCCAATGGATGAGTATGAGCTTGAATTTTGGCACATGTATGCCCATAAATGACATTTATGCACTCATCACTACATATTTGAAAACCAATGTTCATTTTCTATGCTTGAATTTAACACTCGTGTACCTATAATCTTTTTATTGGATCAATTTTGAATTCTAAGACAGACAATTTCTCCATAACATTCAATTCCACTAGAGTTTTACATCGAGCATATTGCTAAAGACATTTTATCTGATGGAAATATCTTCAAGATTTTTTTAAGGACCTTTTGTTGTGGATATTTTGTCTAATTGAAATGTGTCTTTAGAAGATTATCTCAGAAATTTTGTTTGATATAATTCTACCTTCAGTATTCTTATCTTTGTCGAAACCATTACTGTAGACATTTTATCTGAAAGAAATATGTTCTCAGGGAAATTGTCTTGGATAATTTTCCAAAAACATTTGGGTCTTTAGGATTTTTTATTCAGATAAAATGTCCACAAAATTTGCCTTCATGACATTTCTCATGAACAAAATGTTCAAAAAGAATTTGACTTATCCTTTTGATGTGGACAATTTTCCTAAAATAAATAGGTCTATGGGAGTTTTTTTGTATCCACTTTTCTTTAAAGAATTTGGTCTTTGGGATTTTAATTACAAACAAAATGTCTAAAAGAATTCATGCACTCAGGATTTTTGTCTTGGACAAAATGTCTGAAAGAATTCCCAACACTTATTCAAAAAACCCAAAACAATTTTCCCAAAGTAAATATGAGAACTTAGTCTAAATATAAGGTCTGAAATAATTCACAACACTTAGTAAAAATAAACCCTAAAATATTTCCTATATAAGGACTTAGCCAAAAAAGGTGTTGCACTTAGCTTTTTCAAACCCTGAAGGCTCTTTTGGACCTATTCTTGAAATTGTTTCTTGATTCTCTAGACTCAAATGATCTTCTAATTATTATACAACTTGTCCCTAACCTTGAATTACTTTGATTACCATGAAACCTTCCAATAAACATTCTTCCTTATTCTATAGACTTGTCCCTCAAAAATTTACAAAATACAATTTAAGTTAACTTAAAATGTTTCAAAAGCTTTGTAATCTGCAAGTGATCCTTGGACCATTCATTCCATCCAAAAATATGTTCAAGCCTTATTCCATACTTGATCTTCAGGACACTACACTACATTCAGGCAAGTTTCTTGTGTAGGCCAAAAATTGGCTAATAGTAATATCATATCAATTTCTAAAAAAAACTTATGCGATAATATAGAACATATGTCACACATGATACCCCAATCTAAGAATAACCTAATGTAAATCTAATTATTCATTTCAAATAATTTTTTATAATTATTTCAACCTACACTATAACTAACCATGATTCTAAGAAGTTATGGAAATCAATGTTTTATGATTGTTGGGATGACAATACATTATTTTTGACGTGGTCAATATGCACTATTATCCAAATGGAGTGTTATTGTCTAAAATTACTTTCTTAGTAAAATTTGGGTAACAAATGTGATCAACTAAACAACATTTGTCTTTTTTCTATTTTTTTAGTGAATTATTTTTGCTTAGTCTCTAAGATAGGCCATTATGTCTACCCCATATTTTGAGGTGAGTTATACAGCCTAATTAATAACTTAGCTCAAAATAATAAATTTATGTGAATGGTTTTATAAAGAATAAAATATGGATCAATAATGATATAATTAGAGATTATGGCATCATCATAGATAAATTGATAAATATAGATAGATGTTAGTAATTAAGCACCAATGAACAATGATCATACATTGAGAATTTGTAACTAATAAATAAGAACTCAAAAAGGATGCATGATATCTATTATGGCATCAAAAATCTAGGAAGATGCATGATGACCATCATGACATCAAATAACTGAGCAAACAAGAGTCATGGTCATGACATGCACACACAAAGAGTAAACACAAAATCACACTAGGAATACAATAAATCTAATGGGACACATAAAAGGGATGTTCAATTTACAATAACACATATATAAGAACACAATAATTATTTGAGCCAAATCAAAGACATGATTAAATGTCCATAATTTGAGCAACCTAGATATACATAAGACATGAAAGAAGGATTCAAATATGAAAATCATGCACAAATAAATGATGTTTATCTACATATAAAATTGTAACATCATGATATTTAGTAACATATGTTTAAATTAATATAATAATGTGAAAGTAAGTGATCCAATAATTGAAAAATGTAATGCACTTTAGTATGAACAATAGGGATAGTCAAAGAATGATAAAACTTGTGTAAAAAGATTCCCCCAATTAAATTTTTTTGATGTAAACAACATATAGAAGGCATGTTACCAATTTGAATATGAAAAAGTAGAACCTATGTTCATTGGGACAAGTTTGGTGGAATCAAATAGAATCACATTGTGTGATTGTCTAGAAAGGAAAAGTTTTGTATATGTAAATTGTTTGGGTCTAGGATAGAATTACCATCTAAAAGTGATAGTCTATATGTTTTGAAACTTTTTTGATTAGTTTTGAATCATATTTGATATAAAATTGGATACATAGAAAAAAATCATATACTTAGTACAAATTAATTGATGTAAATGATCTAACGATAGCATGCATGCATCCTAATTTTTAGATTATTATGAAATGTTCTTTTTTTTGTATTTTTGAGTATATGATATTGAAAAAAAAATAGCATACTAACCAATGAATAAATAGTTTCAATAAAAATCATCATCAAATAAAACATCAACAACTTTATGAAGATTTTAAATCCTATGATGTCCTAATAACACATCAAACACTCCTAGATTGGGTACTACTATAAACTTGGTGGTCGTATGTGTTAGACCAACCTGTAGTGGTATTGTGATATCACTAATAAAATTCTTAAGATGATCATTAAATCCATTTATTACTATTTGTGTTGGAATTATATCATTTTCTATGTATCCAAGATGAGAGATAAGTGTGATAGTACACATATTCACACTTGAACCATTATCAACCATGACACTTTGTATAAGTTAATGATTAATGTAAGCTTCAATTAATAAATATTTCAAATCAAAATCATCATCAAAATTATTTGTTAAAGTAACTGTATGAATATTTTAAATCCTAGGATGTCCTAATAACACATCGAAGACATTACTCTAAACTTGGTGTTCATCATCAAAATTATCTTGATATGTTGATGTGATAAGTGGCCTAGATGGCAGTGAAATATTATATTTTCTAATTATGTGATTCAGGGTATGTTGTGCATCAGTATGATTATGATAATAAGTTAGTGGAAGATGTGCATTACATGTGTAACACACTTCTAATTTATTTGTTGTTTCTATTACATCTTGATTTATTCACTAAATATGATTTTCTTATTGAATAGATATTATGGGATTAATTTTGTTTAAATACTATTGAAGCAAACTATTTTTCATTATGTTGATACATGGACATATATTTATATGATAATTTTGACTCATTACTTGATTTCGTTAGTAGTATATGAGTTTTATATGCATATAGATTATGTTTATTTAGTATTTGTGTGCTTTAGTAGCATTTTTACTGGTTATCTTGATTACAAGCTAACTACCTTTAGCATTTTTGAGGTAGATATAAGAGAAATTCTACTCTTTATTCATATATGGGGAGAGAGTATCATTAGGGAGGATGTTGTAGATGGAAATGTTGGAGGTGTTGAGAATCAATAACGAACCTAGCATAATCCACATAGCACAATAAAATGCATGGTTGCTTTAAGTTTAATTTTCTGGAGTTAATTTATGTTTGGATGGGTTGATATAGTTAGATTCATGTGTTGATGTTATTCAATCTCATTTGCAATTATTACTGCATATTAGATGATGATAATATTGCCATTATGGTATGTTCTAGTTATACATGGTAATAAATGACTTTATTTTCTATTGATTATATATCCTCTTATAGGCATACACCTGCATCATTCAACTAAAAACATTGTTAGAACATATATATATATATATATATATATATATATATATATAAACATGATTTGGAAAAAAAAATTACTTTTTTGAGCATTATAGCAAAATGATTATTATAAATCTATGTTTAACCTAGACCTAAGGGTACCTAGGGGGACTTAAGTTTAAAATACCTAATGTTGACCTAGGTATATGACATAGATTATTTAATGTTTAATGCTTGAGTTGAGTGGGCAATTAAATTATTATTAAAAAAACATAATAATTATATTTATTAACTTGTTTGTGACATTAACCCTAATCTCTAGAACCATCATTTAGTTTTGTGCTTTGCCATTTAAACCATGAAAAATTAGCATGGCAATGGTTTGAATGTGTGATGGAGGAAATTAGGGAGAGTTTGTTAGTCTATCATTCAAGCTAGAAGACATGAAGAGCATGTCGATAATGTCAATAATATACCACCATGAATTGGGATTATTTTATGACATTGTCCAGGTCGTGATGGCTTCCTCAGCTATATTTTTATTAAAAATTGACAGATATTTAAAATATAAAGCAAGGAGGTATTTTAGTGAATGAGTAGTAAGAGAAGCTCACCAAGACCCTAAAATATGTTGCTCTATATTAGGAAGATGAAATATTGTGAATCTAAAAATTTGTTATGGGATCAAAACTCTAAATTGGATGTGAGGTATATGTAAATGGGCCATTTATGATGGATCAAGTTTTTGAGAAGGAAGTTAAGTAGGAGTCTAAATTGAAATCTCTTACTCGGGTCAAAGAGAAGTTCAAGAAGAATTGTGAATGTTCCAAATTGACTTTTATGAAGAATAAATAGAAGAGGAATGGGAATTCTAAGAATTAGTTTAAAAATCAGAATGTTAAGTTCAGTAACTTCTCAAGTTGCAAGTAAATAAATTATGGTTTCAAATCTGGGTTCAATGAGAACCAACTGTCAGAGAGGAAAGGACCACCTGGTGGATGTTTCATTTGTGGAGGTGATTACTTTGCTAAGGAATGTACTCAAGGAAGTTAGAATTAATAACCAATGGTAATATGTAGCAAGGGAACTTTCAGTAGAGAATCCATGTGGTAATTGATAATTTTGAAGCTAATTTTCAAGCATCCCCTATTGAGATTCCATGTAAAATTTTTGGTCAACCTATTTCCATTTTGATAGATATTGGAGCTATTAAGTGTTTTATTTTTTCACATATGATTTATAAGTTATCTAGGAAAGTTGGTTTAATGAAAAATGCATGGTCAATGCAATATGGGAATGATGCCAAGGTCAAAGTTGATAGGTGTTTGGTGGAATCTAAGATTGAGTTTCTTGAATTCACTATTATTTTAGATATTTATGGAGCTCATGTCACATCTTGGTTTCCTCTCTAGACCTAATAACCTATTTATTAGTGTATTTTATGGTTATTTCTTGACTATTTACTATTTTAGTTAAGATGTATTTCATATGTTGATGTATGGATAATTATATGTTTTTTAATTTACATGATTTTTAACTATGAAGTTAGTTTTACTTGCATATTATGTACATAATTATCATGCTTGTTTAGTTTACTACAACATTATATTACAAATTTAATATTATTTTTGGATAACTACTTCATTATTGTGAGGTGGATGCAAGATAGATCTATCCCTCAGAGTGTGATAAGGCGTCATCATAGAGGATGATGTAGATGGAGGCATTGGGTGATGATAGATTGAAGACTAGAAACCCACACACACCACAATAGTTTAATATGCTTTTATGTTCATTACTTGATTTGATATATGATATTTGCTTTCATATATAATCATGTTTGTTGTGATTAAATATCATTGTGTGTTACATTTATGTTGACATATTTCATTTATATCGTATGATGATTGTTGTATCAAATGATTGGAATCCATGTTGTCTTTATTATGACTTGTAGTTGTCTTTGGATAAAATTGGATGTTTTCAAGATTGTCATGTCTTAAATACGTTTCTATATTAGTAGGATAGACTATATTTTTTAGTTTTATTTATGTGTTAAGATTGATTATTAAATATTAAGCTAAATTCCATGCCATTTTAATTAGGTAAAATAATTTTTATTACTAATAATAGTTGTATTGGATGATGATTAATGGGAAGGCATTGTGTTCAATGAAGGTGCTAATGTTAAAGTGGTATTTAAGCTAAGTCAATATTATGTTGGAGTTTCATTTTTAAATGATAACTAGTGACATCATTAGATTTTTTTTAATGTCATAGAGTAGTCAATGTTTTGTTTATCACCTTTGTGCTAAGTTAGCATTATTATTATTATTTAAATCATAATGTTTGACTAATTTTTTTTAAATCGATGATAATTGGAATAATAATGATTAAATGATAGTTTTATGAGGAAAGTTCTCAAATTAGGGTTAATGGTAGTGACTTGGGTATTTGAGAACCATTCAAACCAAACACTGTAGTTTGAGTTGCATGAACTCTCTTCACCAAGTTCACTTTCAGTTAGTGAGAGAAATTATGAAGGTTTGTTAGCATGTAATAAAATATAATAGGAAGAGGGGAGTGCCTTGAGACATGAAGAAGAAGAGGAAAGAAAATGAGAAAGGAAAAAATAAAGGCTTTGATTAAAATTAGAAGAAACATTTATAGTTGATCATAACCATGCATCACATACAAGGTTGGTCTATCAATTTTCATTCATAATGGATTTGTATGAAATAAATTAATGATATTGGTTTAGGGTTTTGGTTTTTATTATTATTTGGAAAAGTTAGAAACCAAGGAATATTCTTGGTACTACGGATGGCTTAGCCATCCACATAACTAGACATATAACCCATCAAACCCTAACTTTGGTTTTGAAAGCTAAACTAAGTTTCCATAAAATATTAATCAGGGTAAACCCTAGTATGAGGTAGAATTTTTATTGTGTTATGTGCAAATTATAAGTTATGAAAATTATAATGGGAAAATTTCTATGTATTTTAGTGGGTCAAATTTAAACCCTAGGTTCATTTGACCCAGGTGAAGGCTCGACTTGGTAAACAAGGTAAAAACTCAGTCTATTGTGTTCTAGTTTCAACCCTAACTTTTTTTTCAAATAAAGTTGAGCTGATTTTATTATGACCTAGATCAAATTAAAATCCCAAACTATGGAATAGATGTGTGTATAGATTTTTATTAATAAAAAATTAATATTAACATAAACATTATAAACATGTAGATGGACATTAATGTTTCACATAAGTCATATAAGTTATGGACTCCTATCATGTGCTAGAATAAATTGAGTTTAGTTTTATTTAATTATAAAACTTATATAAAATTGTATAAATATATGTGGATATGTATATATAACCTCAAAACTTATTAACCTATGATATATACATATCAATGTATATACATACATATATAAAACAAAATTTTAGTATGCCTTTATAAACATATATCTTTGTGTTATTATGATGGTTGAACCAAAGTGAAGATATTGGTTGGAAGATTAATATTGTGGATATGCGTTAGGAGTTCTCATTATGTAAACTCATTGCTTATTTTCAAACTTATACTAAGGACAATTTTATGACTTCTTACATCCTTAGAGAAAAGTAGATGAAAACATACACTCACATATCAAGTATGGCTTCACATGCATTGAGATTAGATATAGTTCAGGATTGTGTGTTTTGGAAATAACCCTATAATATTATAAATTTTGTATTTATATATATGTAGCTGGTTTATTAGCATTGTGAGTTATTGAGGTACTAGATGACTCCAAATTGATAAAAGTCACCTACAGCTGTATATATATAGAGTTTAATCTCAATTTAACAAATAAGAATCATATAAATTAGTTATATGGTTGGGTTATCGACTAAGCATAGATTTTTATGTGATACTTATAAAACTTGGAAATAATATTATATTCTTATGAGGTGTACTATATAAACCTATGTGTTAATCATTGAATTTTTAATGATGGATCTCAGTTGTAATGACTAAAGTTAAATTATGATGAATATTAAAAAAGGAAATTTAGTAAAATGAAGAGTTTAAATTATATACCTATAGTATACATGATACTCTTAATTTGTGGATAGAATAGTGTCTATTTTGAACATATCATATATAAGTTTTGATATATTGGTCATTTATTGAATGCGTTAAGACTTAGTTGAGTGATGAATGTGTAAATAAATATATGTTATGACAGTGATTTGTTATTTTAATACAAATCTAATATATGTAAACCACACACACACACACACACACACATTATATTTATATGCTTATAAATATTACTTTTTATGACAAAGGAATTTGAGAGTAATCAATATCCAATTTAAATGTGAATTTATGTTTATTGATTTGAAGGAACTTTTAGATATGTGGTATTTAGGATTTAATACAAATCATATTATGTTCTTCTAGTATTTGTTTATCTTATAGATATATTCATGAGATATGGAGTAAATAAATAAGCTGGAAATTAATGTTATGATGTGGATGAAGAACATAAGATTTAAAGTTACAAGTTAATATTTTGTAACTCGATGTCTAGATATACTTATTAGCTTGATGGTATGATTTTTATTGATTATTGTTTTTTAATCAATTTATTGTGCAATAATAAATTAGATTTGTGGATTAATTACATTATATTTGACAGACTCAAAGAAAATATTTTATATTTCCTTGGCTAGCATATATTTATTTGCTTGTAGGGAATGTTCTTTATGAATCTATTAGTTTTAATATTTTATATATACCAAATCTCACATTAATGACCCTAAATATGTAGTGTGATAGATTCCACTCACTTAATTAGTGTCACTACTATGTAGATAAGGTGTAATCCAATTGAGTAGTGTGTATGAAACTCATCGATCTTTGTGATCAATAACTATATAAAAACTTTAGACAAAGTAGTGTTTATAGTTAAACATTGTCATTTCATCTATTTTGATTTAGTTTACATGTTTGTACAATGTCATGTTGGAATGGGTTTTTTGTATGATATACATCATGTATTAGTTATCTTATAACACATAGGTTCTAGTTTATCACTTTGGATTTCTACACCATCATTATCTATCCATCCATAAATGGAGGGCCATTCCCTCATTGGGATATTATGTGGGGGATTGATGGTATATGGGTGGTGTGTAAAATCTTTCAAATGATGCTTCACCCCCCTTCAATAGTACTACACTAGAGTGTACACTTGATCTTACTTATGGATATTATGGGTTCATTGATACTCGCATGCTTCGTGGAGCTTTATATCATTATATATTATTATTAAGATATTTATTATGTTGAAACTATACTTTTACTAATATGTAGACAAAAATTAGATATAATATTGTACCGGTCATGGATAAATTTGTATCAATACTTTTAGGAATTAAATGCAGTCTTCATTTATGTAATCAACATTGTACTTATTATTATTATTATTATTATTATTATTATTATTATCATTAGCTAAATATATTATCCATAGAAAATTTTATGGTTATTTTCAACTAATGTATCTAGTTAAAGATCACTCTTTGTAGGTTTCATCATGATGGAATATGCTAGTTGAATTTGTGTAATTGAATTTTTTTTTTAAATTACCTTATTCTAGTAGATCCTAGTGGGGTTGATATAACTGCACTAGGATCATATGATGTAATCTTTAGGGTGAATTGGATTACTATGCATAAATCAAGGTAGATTTCTATCTAAAAAAGGTAGAACATTAGGATGATTTTGGGAATCAGACTCAGATTTAGGGTGAGAAAAGGGAGTTGAAACTTAGGTAGATTCCTTAATTCAACTTAAAAAGGCTTAGAGGAAAGGATGTCAGACATTGATTGTTAAAATAAATGATATGGAAGAATAAAAGGATTCATCCATTGAGGATTATCCTTAGTAATGTTTAGGATGTGTTTCATGAGGAATTTCTAGGAGTACCACCCAAGCATTAGTTTGATTTCTTAATAGACATAATACCTAGCTCAAAACTAAAATCTAAGGCACCTTACAAGATGATGACTACAAATTTGGTTGAGTTGAAGGATCAACTATAGGAGTTGTTATCTAAAGGGTTGATTCAACTAAATGTATCACTATGGGGTACACTATTCATTTTTGTTGAGAAGAAGGATGGTACTCTTGGCCTATGTATTGATTACATGATGTTGAACAAAGTGACTATCAAGAATAAGTATCTGTTATTCACATTGATGATCCATTTGATCAAATGTGTGGGTAAATAGTATTCTTGAAGATAAATATTTATGAAGGATATCATTAGTTGAGGATTTGAGAAGAATATATTCCTAAAATAGAATTCAAAATTTGGTATGGGCACTAGGAGTTTACAGTGTTTCCTTTCAGGTTGACAAATTCTCTAGCAGCATTCATGAATCTCATGAACAATGTGTTTGTGGACTATCTAAATCATTTTATGTTAGTTTTTTTGGATGATATACTTATTTATTATAATAATGAGAAAGAGTGTCTATAACATCTAGAGTTGGTGTTGCATCATTTAAGGAAGCACAAACTATATAGTGCATTGTCCAAATGTGTATTTTTTTAGAGGAAAGTATAATATTTGGGACACATTATCTCTAAATATGGAATTTTAGTTGATATGACAAAAATAAAATCCATTATGGAGTGGCTAGTACCCAAAAATGTGCATGAGGTGAGAAGCTTTATGGGTTTAGAAGGGTATTATAATAAATTTGTTCCAAATTTCTCTAAAATATCTAACCCAATTACCTCTCTTCATCATAATAATTATAATTTTGTCTGGTTAGATAAGTGAATAAATTTTTTTAAAGAGTTAAAAAAGAGTCTTAAGTTAGTGCTTGTGCTAAAAATTACTAATCCTAATGGTCAGTTCTCAGTAATCACTGATGCATTTGGGGTTGGTCTTATAGGAGTTATTATGCAGGATGGTTTAGTGGTAGCTTATGAGTTTATGAAAGTTAAGCCTTATGAGGCTAATTATGCTCTACGTGATCTATAACTTACAATAATTATGTATGTTTTATAAGTTTGGAAGCATTATCTATTAGGAAAGCTATTTGAGCTCAAGACTGATAACTTGGGAATCAAATATACCTTCACCTAACAGAACCTAATAGCTCATCAGAGATATTGGTTAAAGTTCTTATCTGACTATGATTTTGATATTAACTACATCAAGGGAAAGGAAAATAGAGTTACTTATACCTTAAGTCATATAAGGTATATAACAGTGTTGGTTACTATTAGGAGTGTCTTTCATGACAAAGTTGTTAAATTATGCCTTGGAGATGAATTCATGAACAAGTTAGGAAATATTTATCATAAGATGCTTAAAATCCCAAGTTCAAATGATTCAAATTTGAGAATGATGGTCTTTTAAAGTATAATGGTAGAATATATATACCTGATAGAGAGTATTTGAAGAGCACAATGCTAAATTAATTGAAAACCCCCCTTATTCAAGTCATCCATGAGTGACTAAGCTCATGATTGAGCTAAAACCTCTTTATTTATGGAAAGGAATTGAAAGGGATGCAACAGATTTTTTGTCTCATTGTTTAGAGTGTCAACGTTTGAAAGTTGAACATGTGCATCTAGTAGGATTATTATATACTCATGATATACTAAAATGGAAGTGGCATGTAATTAGTTTGGAATTTATCCATGGTTTTCCATTATCATGAAACTAACATGGCATGATCTTAGTGATAGTTGACAAACTAACCAAGGTAACCCACTTCATACCTTGTAATTTGACTAATGATGCACCTATTCTTGAAAAAAGGTTCGTGAAAGAGGTATACCAGTTACAAAGGTTTTAGAGAAGATCATTTTGGATCAAGATCTAAGGATGATATCTAGGTTTTGGTTGACTCTAAATTTATCTTTGGGCACATATTTGAACTCCAATACTACATATCATTAAAAAATAGATGGATAAACAAAGAGAGTAAACCAAGTTCTATAAGATATTTGAATGTATTGCATGGACTAGCAATAGAAGTGCGAAGATTATATTTCACTAGTATATTTTTATTATAATAACTCATACCAATTAGCTTTAAAGATGGCTCTATTTGAAGCATTGTATGGAAGGAACTATCGAACACCAATCAGTTAGGACAAACAAGAAGTTAGGGTAGTCTTTAGTTCTAAAATGATTTTAGAAATGGAGGAGTAGGTCAAGTTAAATAGAAAAAGGTTGGATAAATCCAATAATAGTAAAAAAAAAAACTATACTAATTTGAAAAGGATAGAAAGATAATTTTCTATGGGTGATAAAGTATTTCTAAGGGTTAAGCCTCAAAAGATCTCGATTAAATTTGGTAAATCAGCAAAGCTTTCCTCAAGATATGTGGGACCCTTCAAGGTTTTGTAATCAATCAATCTTATTGTGTATAATCTTGCATTACCACCATCATTATCCCTCTTACATAATTTTTTTCATGTGTCCTATCTTAAAAATTATGTAGCTGATATTTCTCATGTATTGAATTGGAATTTTTTATAGGTTATGAATCCTAGAGTGGTCATAGTAGAACCATTCAAAATGATTAAAACTCACAAAATTAGTTTACATAATAGACAAGTTTCATAGTGCAAGTTCTAATGGGACCAATATTCTAAAGATAGTACCACTTAGGAGGACTATGATGAGTTCTACAGGTTGTTTCCATATTTATTTACTTAAGAATTTACTATTATTATTTGATTTGATACTTTATATTATTTTGATTTCAAAACTTTGGTTTGAAATAATTGACATCAAGATATGATCAATTTTAGGGGGGAGGATGTTTCATCTTGATTTACTCACTAAATATGATTTACTTATTAAATAGATATTATGGGATTAATGTTGTCTAAATAGTATTAATATTATGGACATATATTTAAATGATTATTTTGTGACTCATTACTTAATTTAGTTAGTGGTATATGAGTTTTATATGCATATGGATTATGCTTATTCAGTATTTTTATGCTTTAGTATAATTTGTACTAGTTATCCTGATTATGGACTAACTACTATTTGCATTCATGAGGTAGATGTAGGAGAAATTATACTCTTCGATAAGATATGGAGGGATAGTATCATTAGGGAAGATGTTGTAGATGTGAATGTTGGAGGTGTTGAGAATCAATAACAAACCCAAAATAATCCACTTAGCATAATATAATGCATGGTTGCTTTAAGTTTTATTGTCTTGAGTTAATTTATCTTTGGATGGATTGATATAGTTAGATTCATGTTTCAATACTAATCAATCTCATTTAAAATTATTATTTTCTTATAGGATGATGATATGATTTCCATTATGGCATGTTCTGGTTATACATGTTTTATAGATGATTTTATTTTTATTTTTATTATATATCCTCTTGCAGGCGTGTACCTGTAGCATTCAACAAAAAACATTATTAGAGCATATATATATATATATATATATATATATATATATATATAAACATGACTTGGAAATAAAAATTACTTGTTTGAACATTTTATCAAAATTATTTTTATAAATTTATGTTTAACCTAGACCTAAGGGTACCTAGGGGGCTTAAGTTTATGGCATCAATTGTTTAATGTTTAATTCTTGAGTTGAATGGGTATTCAAATTATTATTAAAAATATAATAATTATATTTATGGAATTGTTTGCGATGTTAACCCTAATATCTAGAACCATAATTTTGTTTTGTTTTTTTCCATTCAAATCATGAAAAAATAGCATGGCATGGGTTTGACTCTATGATGGAGGAAATTAGGGAATGTTTTTTAGTCTGGTAGTCAAGCTAGAAGGCATGAAGAGCATGCTAGGTATTTTTCTCTTGATGGTTAGAATTTTTGGTAGTAATGGAGAAGGTTTCACCATGATCTTAGGGTTTTCAAATGCATGCAATTTCTTGGTAAAACAATAAAGAAGAGGATATTTAGGGGATTTACAGCTAGTCATATTAGACATTAGAAAGGAAAGAGAAGAATTTTTAGTTATAAAAGAAGGTAGATTTATTTGATAGATAAAAGGTAGGGTTTGTACTTGAAATTTATTCTATGATGATGTATTCATTTTATAAGGTAAATAGACTAAATTGGTATGGGATTTGTATTATTAGATTTTAAAACCCTTTTAGGGATCAAGGATTCAACCTTGTGAGAGGAGAAATTTTCCCTCACAAAATTGAATCCATGAGTCATTCCTATATAAAATGAATATGGAATGATGGTATTTGGAATAATACTTTACCTAAGTGTATAATTCATGGCTATTAGTTTGACTATATGATGTATTTTTCTTAAGACCCATTGTATTACTCTATTAAGTGGTAAAGTGATTTGAAATGGTTGAGGCATTTTGGTATAGGGTTAGACAAAGGGTTTGATTATTCAATAAAGGACTATTTTTTTATTATTTTAAAGAACTTAGTGAATTGATTGTGTATATGAATTAGGGTCATTTGGTATCATGTTATTTAGAGTCATTTTTAGGGTATTCAAATCTATATTTGGGTATGAATAACTATGATAAGAAGACTTTGTGAAGACTTTAGGTATATTTTGAATGGACTTTGTGTACTTTACCTGGGTCGATTAGTAGTCAATTTTTATATGTATGGAGTAAAATTATTCAACTTAATTATATTTTCAATTTTTGTTATTGAATATTACTTGGGTTATATCCTTTGTGTTATATTTTAGAATGGTTGAATATAACCAATTTATTATATTATAAGTCAAACTGTTAATAAATAAGCTAAAAGATAATAGTCACTTTTACTTGTTGGATATCGACTATATAAACAAGTATACTTCATTTTGAATATAACTCTATGAATCAACCTATGTATTTAAATTGTGTTGGTTGTGTATATAGTTTAATGTTGACTGTATATTTAAAAAATTATCTTGTAAACTATATATATAACTTGTCCATTGTGTAAATGGTTATAACTAAATATGTATATTTATTTCTAAGTCAGTTGGGTATAGACACTAGGGGTCAATAATATATAAATAATTACATGATTTGTGTATGAATACCTTGAAATTGATTGTGTGAATATATTTAATCATGTTGATATTTTGAATAACAAATTGTGAATTGGGGAGTCAATTTTTTAAAGTTATGATGTAACATTTGAATGTTATAAATACTTAACATAGTCATAAGATGGCAATGTATGTATTTTATAAATGTTATGATTATATTTACTAAGTTGATAGAGTATACTTATATAGGGATGCTATAGAATTTACCCCAATAGATGACTGCATAAATATATAAGTTCTCATCTAAATAAATTATAGTATGGGTTAAAACATAAAATATAGAAAGTATGTATTGATTGGATGGTTACTATTTATGATAATTCCATTGAAGGTTTTATTATCCATTTCGTCTAGGGTAAACATAAACAAGTAATAAGTTCTTATTAGAGAGAAATTCATAATAGTTGGATGGTTTTTTATTTTCAACTAGCCATGTGAGACATGGTTAAATAAATGTTTATTTGATGTTAATTATATGATATGAAAATGTTTGAGTTTTATTTAAGTTTCATTCTTACAAAGGAAACTTGCGTTTTGAGATAACTCGAGCATATATAAATATGTATATAATTAATTATAGACTATACATATAGACGAATATATTCTATATGAATATTTCATACATACATACATGCATACATGTTATCACTTCAATTATACAACATGTCTCTCTCTCTCTCTCTCTCTGTGTGTGTGTGTGTGTGTGTGTGTGTGTGTGTGAGAGAGAGAGAGAGAGAGAGAGAGAGAGAGAGAGACAGACAGACAGACAGACAGAGAGAAAGAGAGAGAGAGAGAGAGAGAGAGAGAGAGAGAGAGAGAGAGATCATTTATATGTATATATATAATGTCATTTGGTTGTAAATGAAAAAAATGTTTTTAATGTATATGGATATAAATGGAATATTAGATATACATGTTTATGTTTATAATTTGATATATGAATAAATATTTGGGTAAAGTGAATATTTCTATTCATATGCAAACTGACTTTATATCATTAATTAATAATATGATATTCATTTATTAATTATGAAATGAATTGATTTTTAGATGATTAGAATCATAATTATTGAAGTTATTATTATTGGTTCACTTAAAATTTATTGAGAAATTCTTAAACTATGTTGTATAAGATAATGCATGTGAAATGAGAGTGTTAATTAGGAATTGATAAATTCTTAGATTTTATGATTGTTGTTATAAAGAACTTTCATAATTAATATTTCCTTAATGGGAAATAGGCATTGAATGTAGTGGAACTTAGGAAATAGATTTATGAAAATAATTTGTTAATTAACATAAGATTATTTATATTTTTCTTGTATTTATTTACCGTCGTATTAAATACTAAATATGTATGAGAAATTCATGGAATTATTATATATGGATTATTTGTAAATTTGGTATTAATTTCAATAATGATGATTATCATGAGATGGATTCTCATGTATATAGTTAGAGGATTTAATGATTAGATTTTATGAGATCTGATTGAGTGTGTGTGTGATTATAATTGATCTAATGGATCATTAAAATATATAAAAACTTTGGAAAAATTAATGTTTATAATTAATATTATAATTTCACCTATGTTATTATATGCATGTATGTGTGATGTTATGTTAGAAATGGAATTCTTTATGATATGTTGCATGTAGTTAGAATCTTACAACACACAGGTTCTAGTTGACTTTTTGATACCTTCACTATTATCATCTACTTATCCATGAAGGGAGGGACATTCCCTATTTGGCATTATGCATGGGATCAATCATCCATGGTTGGTGTGGAAAATCACTTTTATGATTCTCTTCCTCTCCTCTAGTAGTTAGCCAATAGAGACACTTACTCATGGTTTTATTATATTTACTAATGAGTTTATGGACACTGATTGGCTCTATGGAACCTTGTATTTATTGTATTTCACTCTGATGTATATTCATTGTATTATTATACTTTATGAATATCAGTTTAGTTACTCTTAATTATATAATATTATTGAATCAACTTTCAGTTGGTTGAGTTATTATTAATTCAATAGTTATACATTTATGATGGAATATATTTATAATTATGTTATCTTTGTTAATTTGATCATTATCTAAATGAATCATAATAGATTTATTATGAAAATATGAATTTAGTTAAATATCATATCAACTAATCTATTATGGATAATCTGATTTGATTATTAAGTCTTAAATAAAATTACCGTTATTTGAGTTAAACCCAATGGGGTTCTAAGAGTTTATTGACCTCAATGCTTAGGAAAAGGATCACTAAATAACTTCATTGCTATACTCTCACTTAGTTGTGCCTTTGAATTATTGGTAAGTTTTCTCACATAAATGATGTTCTCATCTATCAAATCTTAAATCTTATGTCTCAAGTTGATGCATCAATTAATAGTATGGCCTGCTACTATGTGAAAATCATGAAATTCATTTTGATCAAATCCTTTTGGAATAGGTTTACTCACATAAACCATTTAATATGAGGGAAGGACATGAGATGACATTTGAATATTTTTTTACCTTGTAGGGATCTTTTGTCAAGTTGGTAAACTGTTGCCTTGGTAAAATGTCCACTTTATACATGGAGTAGGTTTTAAAATTTCATTTATTGTCACATTTTGGTCACTCTTATTTTCATTTGGTCTCACCTTTTATAGTGTCTAGATCATATTTTTTTCATGAGAATTAAAAAATGGGGTGGTTTCATAGTTCTGTGTATTCATTTCCAACAACTTAATTTCTATTTGCTTAATTATGTCATATAAATTTGTGAATGATATAAACTTATTAAACATAATAGATTCATGTAGAGGTGGAAACAAGTTCATTTTAAATATTTTTCAAAATTATTTATTTTCCATAAGATTAATCATTTTAGATATCATGGTATTATACCCTAAGACATATTTTTCAATAGGCTTGTTGGATTCTTTATTTGAGATAAGCAATTTGAGCATATGAAATATTTTCATTGATTTTGATTGATAAATGTGCAAGAAATAATTTTTCCAAAGGACTAAATGCATGAATTAACTAATGTGATAATTCATTAAACCGTTCAAGTGTGTATTCTTTTAAACTTATGGGAAACAACTTGGTCAAGAACCTATCATTAGATTCATAGTCTAATCATGATGCATGAAATTATCTCAAATTTTATTTGGGGTCACCTTTTCCATTATACAATGTAAACCAAGGTGCCACAAAACTAGTTGGTAAAATATATGCATAAATATATTGATCCTATCAAGTATGAAATAAATTTTATGAATCAAGTGATTTATTAAGTTTCAAACCAACCTGATCCATTTGAAACACCTAAGTTTTTAGAGCTAGAACACTCTACATAGGGGATTGTGCATTAAGAATAAAATGTATGCTAACCAATGGAAGTGTCTCAAATGACATAGTATGAATTAACATATTGACCTATTGAAACCCTTGGGTTTACCTCATAATAGATTTTTGCATAAAATTTTTATCTAATGATGTAGAGAAAAGTAAATAACTAATAGTGGTGGAAGTTTCAAGGGATTAGTTTTCAAATGCTTTCCTCATTTGCTATCTAAAAATTTATATAAATACATATTGCATATATTTATTATTTTCAAGGTACCCATGTAATTGTGTTTTATACCATTATGGTGTTATGAACTAAAATCTATAAATGTTCAACTTGAGTACCACTTAATCTAACACTTCTTCTAAGAGAGATAGGATAACTTTTTGAGATTACTAAAAATATGAAATTAGAACTTGGAAGATCACTACTACTAAATAATTTACCAAATATGAAAAATCTAATAAAATAATGGGAAAAAAATAAGAAAGTAAACCCTAATAACATGAATGGTTAGGTTTTGTAATATTCAATCAATAGGTGTGTTCACTAATATGTTTTATAAAAAATGGGAAAGAGAGATACTAAATTTTAATTATGAAAAAATATTGAGTAAAATTAAACTATAGAAAACATGGAATAAATCACACAAACTAATTTTCAACTTACTAAACATATAAATATGTTAAAAAGGGAAAGTACCAAAAAATAATCACAGATATAAAATTAGATATGCAGGATTGTAAGTGTGATTGGAAATATGATTTTATGATTGTGTGAGGTCACTATGAATTGAGAATAGAGATTTGAGTCCACCTAGGACATGGTCATGTTATTTAGATAAGATCAGTCTACACAGATGTCTATAGGGTGCACTAGTGTTTGGTATAGTTTTCTCCCTCTATGTAAAATTTAGTAGGTACACCTTAGCTTGTAGGTCCAATGTACATGATCAGTGTCTCTTGAATCAATATGGAAGCCATTGTGTGCCTTCTTATTCACTTGGAACCCTAACTCAATAGGTCATGAGGAAAAACAAAAATAAATAATAAGAAAGGTTTGTGGTTGAATTTATGCTTGACCTCAATGTCCTTTATGTTTGTCACTACTTACATACTAATACTATGAAGGAAGATCAAAGTCCATGTTGTTATACCATGTTATTATGGTTTGTATGAAATACATGTGTAATGTTATATGATAGTGAAATCTTGGAGTGATTAAGTAATTCAAAAAAGACTTGTGACATTGGAGGTGATTCAGACTTAGCTCAAGGCTACTAGGGTTGTGTGGACTTATAATTGGGAAGAATATATGTTTTCCTCTAAATGTGTAGTTAGATATCCTATTTTTTTCAATCATATGAGCCTTTAGTGAAAAAATGGATAGAAAATCATATTTATATTGATCATTTTGGGATTCCTTTGGATTGGAATTATTAAAAATGGAGGATGACCCATTAGGTAAATTCTAATTTGAGAAACTATTGATTATTTGGTAGGAGGATATAACCAAAAATTCTAACACTAGTCGCAAGTGTGATTTTCCTGAAGGAGCAAAATTGTTTGATGAGTAAATAAAAATAAGTTATAAGTGTGTAACAGTCCAAAGATGAGCTTATGATCTTTTTAATGAGGAATAGGAACATTAAGTAATCATTAGCTACTTTGAGGAATAGGTCATTCACATAGAAGTGAAGGAATGGTAGTCAAGGACTATGGAATTAGGCTTGAGCTAAGTGTGTATTAGGATTGGTCATATGTACATTATTTTAGAAATAAATGTTAATTTATGTTTCTACACATGGTAAAAAAACTAATTAATCACCTCTTGAACAAGAAGTTCAAAAAATTTGAGTTTGAAGATTTGACTCTTATTTTTAGAAAAAATAACAAAATAGTTTTATTTATAGTGATGTATATGGGTGATCTACTCATCGTAATAAATATTGAGTGATAAATTTTAAAAATAAAATAAGAGTTTATGAAATACTTTGACTGAAAAATTCAAGTTATATTTATTACTATTCTAAGATTTAAATGAATCAAAAATTAAAGTATATATATGTCACTCAAAAAAAAATATTGGTGAAATTTTGATCAAATTCATAATGATATATTGTAAGCCTCTTAGGAATCCCATATAATAAAATATAAAATTGACATCAGAAGAAACAATCTATTTAGAAGATGCCACTAAATACAAACACATCATTATAAGTATGATCTATGTGACCACAAATAGACCAAATATTTATTTTATTATTGGCATTATTTCTATATTTATGCAACAACCCAGAGAAAGTCACTAGGTATCAATGAAAAGAGTTCTTCAATATCTAAAAGGAAAACAAATTTCTGGGCTCAAATACTTTATTGTAGGATATATAAAACCAATTGGATATTTATATTTTGACTATGTCAATGATTTTGAAGGTGGGAAATATAATTTGGGTTTTCTAATGAATTTGGAGACAACCATCATCAATTGGATATAAAATAAGTAATCAATGCCAATAATGTTTTAAATGGAAGTATAATATGAGGTGATTTCAAAAGAAACTCGAGAAATTTTGTTGCTCAGAAGGATTATTTTAGATTTATAAGAGAAACAGGTTTGATCAACACCACTCATGATTTAAAACACATTTGAAAATCAAATGATGAAAAATATTATCTTTCACAACAAAAATAATCACATTAACACAAAAGTTCATTTGATTTGGCATTATGTAAAAAATGGTAATGTAAAATTTATACAATTTCATACTATAGAGCAACCAACATACATCTTGACAAAAGTGCTTAGAAGGGAGAAAATTTAAAAGTTCATAGGCATGCTTGGCCTCAAAATAACCCTTGTGGATTAAGGGGGATGTAATATTATTTTACATAATATTTTTTATCCTATGTGTAATATGTAGGAGAGATTTCATCTTGGAGTGGTAGATGAATAAATGACATTGGAATACAAATAGTCTTTATTGAAGGTGAAATGAATAGCCATATTATGGATATAAATATTATTAATCTTTCTTCTTTTAATTCAACGTGAATAAAATTTTGGTTTTCACCAAATCCTTATTTATCTTTATTCCATTTATATTGGCCTGACATGTCATGCGAAGTGGGAGATTTTGTATTTGAGATGTCCCCCTCTAGGTTGGCCTAAACCATGGAATCCCCCATTTTCCTCATGAATTCATATTTTGAATCACATGTTTGTGCTATAAATAATTTTATGTAATTTTGGTGGCTCAATATTATTCTCATTAGGTTCTTTAGTTGACTTGATTCACAAATAAAACTTAATTTTCTTTATGAAAACACAAGAGGTAGATGAAAAGACACCTCATATCTTCTCAAGATACAAACGTCTATAAGTGCATATATTTGAACTTCATCTTGGCTCAAGAGATTATTATGGAATAGAACATATTTACAAATATTATTTAGTTTCATTTATCTTGCTTTAAGTGTCATATTTCCATGTTAGGTTCATATGGGTATCTTTATCAAGAAATCCAGCTTCTAGTAATATTTTACTATGTGTATGCTATTTTCCTCTAGCCTCATCACCTTATGTTATTTTAGATATTCAAAGCTCTCCCTTACAAAAATACAACATAAAATAATAAATTTCATATCTCTTGGATATGTTATTATTGTAAGATACTTTAATTTAAGAATTAGTTGTATGCAGTGAATAGGGAATGACCTTTATTCAAATCCATTAATGACTCTAGAAGTCGATTACTAGGGTGATGTTTTGCACCAAACTTCATCATATAGAACAATCACTCTTGATATAAAATGTGTGGTTAACTTTTAAAATTCCCATGATTTATTCATCCTCAATTGATGCACTTATTTTTATCACTCTAGTTGCCCTTCAAGCTTCCCTTTTCCTAGTATATACTTTAATTTGAATTACATTCTTGCTAACAAGTATTTTTTATTAAAAAAATACAATGCCTTCCAGTATTTTGCGTACTTCCTCACCTCATTGGCCATGTTTTTTTAAGAAATTCCCACTTAGTTTCTCTCATGATTATCCTTGTTTCAATCAACCTTATAAATCTTCCATCATCCATTTTGATCACTTGCTTAATAATAAATAAATTAACTTTATTCAATCTCCTCTTAATTTATGATATCTTTGATTGATTGAATGATCTATCCTCTCACCCAAGACATTTATATTTTATTATAAATAATGTCCCCCTATTCCATCCACTCTTCCTTCACTCTTGGTAATGGTGATTGTCCTCATAATACTAGGTATGAATCTAAATGTAAAAACATTCATAACCTAACCAAACATATTATAATTCATAGTCCCTCCAAGTTAAATCAATTCCAAAAGTTCTATAGGATCATTTTTAGATATAAAAAAGGAAATATGTCCTACAAACACACAAAACAATCCTCAAACAACTCTAGTTTACTCCCAAATTTATTTTCAGAGTTTTCCTTCCTATGAAATCATTATGTACAATATTTGATGTCCACACTTGGTTTGATTACATATCATTATAGCCTATACAATGCTCCAAAACAACTATGTATCTAAGTTAGGATAAAAAAGATTCATTGTCATTTTTTATTTGATTTGCTTATCCTTTGTGTCATCCTTAAACTCTAATCCAACAAAGCTCTTGATGTGGACAACCTTAAAATCTTTTTTTTTTTAACATAGCCCTGAAGTCTTAGCATCTCATATTATAGTCATATTTAACTACATGGTGACCCATTGATTTCCACCTTCTTGGACCTCCCATATCATCCATCCCATATACAATAGTTGAGACAAGAATAATACTAGTAATTACTACACTATCATGGTTGGACACAACTTGGTTACAAGCCAAAAGATAAGTAGGCTTCAATAGGGAGCTCCATACTATTGATCATATATATAATTTGACCTCTATTTGTAATGACCCCTTCTCGAATCTGAGCTCATAATGACCGTTGGCCTATTCCTGGAAATCCGTAGGCTATTCAGAAGGTGCAAAAGAGGGTTTCCTATTTTTTAGGATGTCTTTGTTCGAAGTTTTGACGGCAGTTTCCTTCTGGGTTTTTCGAGAGCTTCGTGGAGGTATGTTCGTTTCAGTTTTCTGAGCATTTCCATGAATTTACTATTTTTAGTGAATTCTATTTTTGGCAGCTAGCAGGATTATCGCAAGGAGTTTATTTTCCCCTTTTAGTTGTCTCATTCAGTTGTGGGCTTCAGAATTCGGTCTTGGCGGAATAAGTGAATGTCACTTAAAAAATTAATAATAACGTTATATTTTAACGTTGACCTTGGCCTAGACTTGTTAACTTAATGTTATTTTTAAAAGAGGGGACTTGAAGGGGGGGGCGCCACATTGCATGGAAAGGGGGCGCCACTTTTGAGGATAAGCTTCTAGAAGAAGCCAATTGAAGCCTATAAAAGAAGGCATTGTGCTATCATTTGGGCATCTTGGTTTTAATGCATTGTTATGCTGCAGCTTTGGCTCTGGAACTGCTTCGGGGAATGAAGGCCTCCTAGCAAGGGCATCTCTTCATGCTTGCAAGACAGCATCTAGGGGTGAATTAATCTTTGATATTCGTATTTGCTTAAGTAATACTTCAGTTATTTCATTGTCACTTCTTTTGATATTATTAGAGTTTCAGACATTGTATTTTTGTATGAGATAAACCTAGGGTTTTCATTCATAAAGGAAAAAATACAAAAATATTAGTTCTGGGTATCAACCCATTGTTTTAGTTTGGCTTAGGCGCCCCTCTTCTCAAATTTTCAGAATTAATAAAGCTTGCATTTATTTCCTAGAGCAAATCGCCCTTCTTCCACTTGGACGCCCCTTTGGGGTTTGGCATTGGTTTTTGTGTAACATTCTGGATGCAGATTTGATCAGTTTGATGATGCTAACTTGGGCGCCATACTCCTGAAAAGATTTTGCATCAGAAATCAAGAAGATTGATTAAGTTTTGCCAGAGTTATGAATATCTGAAGAAATTAATAAGGGCTGGTTTTTTCTTCTTTCTAAGGACAAAATTCACTTAATTTTGTACGCTGACAGTAGTACTGGCAGCCTTCTCTATTAGTTCAATTTTATTTTAAAATATTGTAATAGATTTCAGCTCCGCCTTATGGTAGCTACTTTCCCTATTGGGTTAGCAAGCACATTCTAGGTGTAGAGCATCCGCCCTATGGTAGCTACTTACCCTTTTGGGTGAGCAAGCACATGCTGGGTGTGGAGTAGTTTCATTTCAGTATTTCCTTTAAAGCATTGTTATTAAGCTCACTCCGTCATATGGTAGCCCCTTACGGGTAGCACATACTTGACGTAGAGTTCTTTATTTGTAATTACTCTGTCTTATGGTCGCCCCTACTCCGCCTTGGATTGGGTAGCACATACTGGACGTTGAGTTCATTTCTTGCATCCTAGTGGCAAAGTATGTCATTCATAAAAATATTTATAGAACCTAACTCTAGTCCACATGGTCTCAATTTAAATATCTACTCACCTCAAAACTTCAACACTATTCAAACTTATATATTCACTTCACTGATAGGTTCATCCAACCCCTAAATTACATAAACCTATATTTTTATTATAACTTAAGGTTTCCCCTTACTCAAATTATAATTTTCTTCCATTATCTATGTATTGATATATACCACCATATCCCTTGGGAGTATCATATTTTCCTAGGATTTGTTCTTTGGAGTCTAAGACTAAGAACTATTTTATTTTTAGTTGTTCTACTTATTACTAGTTAAGGGGATGGTTATTTTTATTTTTTAGAGATTATTTTGGATATATCTAAACATTCATGATGTATGAAGACCAAATATGTTTATCTCTCTTCCTTCAGTATATTTTCTACCTTTTCCAACAATTTATCAAACGTAAGTGCCTGAGGGGGGCCTACACTAGTTTAATCACATCCTACATCCAATAATTTTATATTATCAGTAGGGAGAAGACCTATGGCCATTTTAAAAACTTATAGGTTAGACAAATGAGATGTAGATTTAATTATTCATAGGGTCTCACGTGCATTACACACTTCTTCACCACTTTGAAATTTAGGGGTGTTTCTCAAGAGCAACACGATTCAACTCACTACAAGATTCTCCTTTTTTTAATATTCGTCTTGGTATATTATTTTGTTGGACTATTACTTTTTATTTACTCATTTTTTATGTATTTTATCTATCGTATTATTTTAGTTATGTTACTCCACTCCCCCTATCTTATTTGCATTGTATCTTTTGCAATCTCATGGAAAAACCTTAAACTCTAGTAGAAATTAACATATAAATTAAATTAAATTAAATATATTTTTTCCAAAAGAAAAATCTCATATCATGGAATATGACAAAAATGCATACATAAGATCAAAATATAAGTGGAAGGCAAAAATGTTGATGGCTTACTTAAAGATCAGCACACATCATCTTAGGTCTAAAACCAATAAGTAGACAACACTTAAATGAGAGTGGGAAACAAGAACATGCATATATTGTGATAAGGAAATAGGTATATATAAGGATACCACATCATAGAGTGAATAACCTATAGTGACATATATATCAAGTACAATAAGAAACTGAGGGTAGATAACCTAACCAACTTGTTTGAGGAGACCAAGCTATAAAAATAACAAGTACTTTAATCAAGATATAATGTATAATATCCAATATCAAAAAAGGGATTGGAATTTTTAAAATACTAATAAGAGAACCCTTTTGTCAAGGGGATAAAATATTTGGTCCCGTAGATATAATTAAAATCTTTCTTTAGGAAAAATTAAAATGTGTTATGATAGGGAAAAAACACCTTAGTTTTAAGGAAAGACAACTTTGAGTTCATGTAAGATGTAATTGGGAAATATTTTATTTACTATAATTTAGAAAAATAAAAAATAAAGTTTGTTTCATTCATTCAAGCCTCCAATGTTTAAATAATTAATACGAGAAGGGGACCAACCATTGGATAGGTTCTAATAATTATGACTATAGTTGTGAACTATTTCTCTATTTATGATATATTAAGATTTATTTGATTATGTACTATGGTTTGTAAAATTTTATAAAAGCTACTTAAACATTTTATAAAGATCTTTTCATTATTGTAATAAATATTATTAAAAATATGAAACTTTATATAAAATTAAATTTACATATCTAAAATAGATTTTCGCAATAATTACAAATAAAATTTACATAATATAAAAAAATAAATGTGATATTCATAAAAATATGTATCTTTTTCATTAATATGAATATATTTTTCAAAATAGAATACATATTTTAAAAAGTTACATAATTTAATAATATTTTAATGTGTAAACATTTTGAAAATACTAACCCCAATAAATATTTTGAGCCCTTAAAATTCACTTTTTTACTTATGATTGTAACATACATGAGACAAAATAAACATATGGTCCACATCATTTTTATTACATCCTATTGGATTCAAAATTCAAACATTTGGTTCCAACATATGACTCCACCAACATCCATTCATTAGTGTCACCTACAAAATTGAAAGCAAATACACATCTAAGCCTCACCATTCATAGACAATTCAAAATTAAAATTTTAAAATTCAAATTATCTTCTATAAATCAAACAAAACTATAGAAATCCAATTTTTGATTTTTAGAGAGACTTTTATTTACAAAGCGATGTATAAAAACAAGTCATAAATTTTGGTTTGTAGCTCTGTTTGAGCCCATACTCACACCAAAATAACCATCTCAAAAATTTAGGTGCAACAATAACCTAGCCTATCTATTTATGGACATTTGAAATATTTTTAGAAGGCCATGTATGACCATCTAAGGGTCCAAAATTGTAGTTTAATATCATTTTTATAATTTATCTATTTTTTAAAATTGTATATTTTTATAACCAAAAATAAACTTTAGTTGATATTCATCCAATTGGTTAATTTTAGTGTCTATTTTATTTTTGGATATTTTTAGAGTTGTGCATGCTTGCATGCAAAACTTACTAAAAATAGTAGCTACTAAAAATAGTAGCTACTAAAAATAGCAGGCCAGGTTTTATTATTTTTTAGAGTTTCAAATTTTGCATGTCAACTCTAATTTTGAGTTGAGGCTTATTTATGCATGGTTTTTAATTATTTGAATCATTTAATACAAATAAATATAGGTTATTATTTTAGAATCTTTTCATATTGTTATTTTTTTGTCTTGATATTATTAGAGTTCATTATTTAATATCAAAGCAAGTTCACATTTTCGAGGCATAAGAGATCGTGAGAGAATGAGAAAGAATCACTCATATGAACTAAACTATACAAGAGCTATAGAGGTAAGTATAATAATTAAGTGGGATTATTACGAATTAAATATAAAGCAGAGTAGAAGATGATGTAGAGGATAACATAAATCATGAAGAAGAAATTATACAAGAGGAGGAGCAACAGGAATAGATGACATCAATGGAAGAGAGGATGGCTAAAGATTTATAAGGTAAGAATGAAGGATTCAAGGTTGATGTTCCATATTATGGAGGAATTTTAAAACTAGAGGACTTGATAGATTAGATGAAAATCATGTATAATTTTTTTAAATTGGGAACTATGAGAGAAGACAAGAAAGTAAAGTTTTCAGGCACAAAATTGAAGGGTCATGTAATGATTTGGTGGGATCACCTGAAGAAAGAAAGATAGTAAAAATGTAAAGATAAGATCAACTCATGAAAAATTATGGACAAAAAGCTAAGGGATATATTTATTCCTATAGATTATGCACAAACCCTATACAAAAGACACCAAAATTTGAGGTAGAAGGATCATAGTATACAAGAGTATACAAATGAGTTTTACAAGATTTCCATATGAGTGAATCATGATGAAATACCAGAATAAAAGAATACAAAGTAAGTAAATGGTTTGAATTTTTCTATTTAAGATGAACTAATCATTCATAGAATATTTTGCATGAAAGAAGCTTATCAATTATCTTTGAAGGAAGAAGAAAAACAAAATAGATATAATTTTAGACAAACATCTATTGGGCCAAAAAGAGGACAATCCCCTCCAATAAGGGGATGAGGTATATTTAATAAAAATAGAGTTGGTTTTTAACACCGCTAGAGTATAATCATCACATGGTATAGAAAGACATGAAGATAATATAAGGGTTTCAATACCAACAAAGAGGAAGAGGATTTTAGAGAGGATGAAGATATGGTGGCAATAGATGATGGTTTCCAAATCAATGTAAGTCTTACGTTTGTTATATATGTGGAGAAGAAGGCCATAGAGGATTTGGAGTGTCCATCCTACCAAGATCAAGAAAGGAGTCGAGAGGATCTCCCAAGAGTGAATTTAGTTGAAGTTGAAATAGAACAAAAAAATACTAATGTTGTAGCAACATTTATTGGCAAAAATCTCATGATGAGAAGAACAATGATATCTCCAAGAAAATAACATGTGTATAATAAATAAGGTGGTGATTCATGGTTACAAATAAATATATTTTGAACTAGGTGTACTTAAATAGGAAAGATAAGTGGTGATAGTTTTGAAAATATGGTTTCTAAGGTCATGATTGAGAAACTAGGTTTGCATTGTGAAAAACATCCTAATCCTTATCGAATTCAATATTTTGATAAAGGGAATGAAGATAAACTAGATAGAAGGTGATTAATAAATTTTTATATAGGTAAAACTTAAAAATATATAATATGGCATGATATTATACCAGTTGATACATGCCATGTATTATTGGGAAGGCCATAGTAGTTTGATGAAAAAGCAATTCATGATGGATCAAAGAACACATATAGTTTATAGAAAGGTGGTATGAAGGTAGTTTTGTTACTTTGAAAAAAATAAGGGTGGGTTAAAAACATGTTGTTTGTAAAATAATTTATCAAAGATATGAATATGACATGTTCTTTTTATGCATTAGTAATGAATAAAGAAGACACAAAAGTAGTACAAGTACTAGCATAAGAAACAATAGTGTTGAAAGAATATGCATATGTTATACCTGATGAGTTACTAGATGGTTTACTACCAAAGAGATATATTCATCATCATATTGATTTGATTTTAGGATCAAATCTAACCAATAAAAGTTGTTTTTAGGATCAATCTAATAAAACATACAAAATTTAAAAAAATAGGTTATTTAATTGGTGAAAAAGGGTGTAGTAAGGGAGATAATGAGTCCATGTGCAACACTAGTGTTTCTCAATCCAAATAAATATGGAGGGTGCATGATGTGTGTGGATAGTATAGCAATCAATAAAATTACAATCAAGTATAGGTTTCCTATACCTCATTTAGATGATATGATGGATGTTCTTATAGGAGAAAAATAATCTACCAAGATTGATCTAAGAAGTGGATACCATCAGATTTGGATTTGTGAAAGAGATTAATAGAAAAAAAATCAAGACTAGAGATGGTTTATATGAGTGTATGATAATTCTATTCAAAATATCTAATGCACCTAACACATTTATGAGGGTGATGAACACAATGTTATGAGAATACAGTGGTTAGTTTATGGTGGTTTATTTTGATGATATTTTAATATTCAGTAACACTAAAGAAGAGCACTTACAACATTTGAGAATGGTATTAGAATTTTTAATAAAATACAAGCTCTGTGTGAGTTTAAAGAAGTGTAAGTTTATGAATAATAGTTTGGTATTTTTCGGATTTGTAGATTATGGAGATGGTGTAATAATGGATGAAAAAAAAGTAAAGGCAATTGTTGAGTGGACTATCCCAAAGAGCATCACAAAGGTAAGAAGTTTCCATAGTTTAGCAAATTTTTACAAAAAATTCATTATTAATTTTAGTAGTTTTGTTACACCAATAACAAATAGTATGAACAGAAAATACTCTCCATGGACATGGGAAACAATATAAAGCTTTGACTTGTTAAAGAATAAAATTACATAAAAACCTATTTTAGCATTACCATATTTTAGCAAAATGTTTGAGGTTGATTGCGATGCTTTGTTTATGGGAATTAGAGCTATGTTGAGTCAAAAATGGAATCCAATATCATATTTCATTGATAAATTGAATGAGTTAAGAACAAAGTATTCTACGTATGATGTTGAATGTTATGCCATTATATAAGCAGTAAGACATTGGAGGCATTACCTAGTGCGTAAGGAGTTTATCCTATTTATTGATCATGATTCTTTGGAGTATGTGAATAGTCAAAAGAAGTTAAAAATTAGTCATGAAAAGTGGGTGTCTTTATTGTAGGGTTATACTTTTGTGTTGAAGCATAAATTAGGAAAACAAAATCAAGTAGCTGATGTTTAAAGTGAACGAGTGGGGTTGATAACTACTATGGTGAGTGAAATAGATGGATTGAATTTTATTAAAGAAGTATATGATACTAACCTAGATTTTTTAAAAATAGTTGAGTAATGTATCTTATTCAGTATGGTTATCTCTTCAAAGGGAAACAATTATGTATTCCAATAGGGTCTCTAAAAGACAATATTATAAGATAATTGCATAGTGTTGATTTGGCTAAACATTTTGGTGAGACAGAGATAAGAGATTTGGTAGAGGAGAAGTATTTTTTCCAAATATAAAGAGATATGTGACAAGAATTTTTCAAGGTGTAGAATATGTTAGGTGAAAAAAGGGCATGCAAAAAATGTAGGGTTGTACATGCCATTACCAGTTCCAAGAGGACCATGGACAGATTTGAGTATGGATTTTGTGTTGGGATTACCAAACACACAAAGAGGTAATGACTCATTTTTTTTTTGTTTTAAATAAAATTTCTAATATGGTTTATTTTATTACATATAATAAAACCAATGATGTGACTAGAGTTGTAGAACTATTTTTTAAGGATATTGTGAGATTGCATTGTGTCCCAAAAACCATTACATCAGATAGGGACATGAAATTTATAAGTAATTTTGGATGAAATTTTGAAGGAATATGGGAACTAAGATAGAATTAAATAATGCATACAACCCCCAAACAGATGGAAAGATAGAAGTTGTAAATAAGAGATTGGGAAATTTATTGAGATGCATAGTTGGAGAGAAACCCAAGTAATGGGACTTGGCTTTACCACAAGTTGAGTTTGAATATAATAGTTTAGTGAATAGATCAATGGAAAAATCAACATTTCATATTGTTTATGGGATAAATCCTATGATTTTTTTATATTTGGTATAGTTACCAATTACAGAACAAGTTAGTGATGATGCAGAAGCATTTGTAGAACATATACAATGGTTACAAGAAGTAAGAAGAAAATTGTAGGAAAGTAATGAGAAGTATAAATCAGTAGAAAATGTCAGAAGAAGGCCAAAAATATTTGAAGAATGATATTTAGTAATGGTTTACTTAAGGAAAGAGAGATTTCTAAAAGGCACATATAACAAGTTAAAGTACAAGAAAATTGGACCATGCAAAATTGTGAAGAAAAATAATGACAATGCTTATGAGGTGAGTTTACCATAGAAATTTTATATATCTCTAGTATTTAATGTTTCATATTTATATGATTTTCATGGATAATATGGTGAAGATGAAGTAGGTTGGCATCAACAAGTGCTAAAGAAGAAGAAAGAAAAGATAGTGCAAGTTTTGGATAAAAAGATAGTAAACATAAGGAAAGGAAGCTATGACAGGTATTCGGTATAGTGGGAAGGATAAAATTAAGAAGGAAACACTTGTATTATAGAATGGGAGCTAAAAAATATTGATAAGGACAAATGGTAGCGGTACTATCAGAGGAACTTGTAGGAACTAAGTTATTTTTAATTAGAGGAGAATGATGCAAAAAAGGCCATAAATTTTGATATGTAGCTCTTTCTAAGTCCTTTTTAATGCCAAAATGAACATATCAAAAAATATCGGTGCAAAAATAGCATATCCTATCAAGTTATGGACGTGTTTGGTATTTTTAGGAGACCATGTTTGACCATATGAAGGTTTGAAATTATAGTTTAATATTATTTTTGGTATTTTTCTATTTTTAAAAATTATGTATTTTTTTAACTAGACTTGTACTTCAGTTGATATTCATCTGATAGGTTAACTTTAGTGTTTAGTTTATTTTTGAATATTTTTAGAGCTACGTGTGCTTGAATTGGAAACTTACTAAAAATAGTAGTTGCTAAAAATAGTAGGTCAAGTTTTATTATTTTATAAAGTTCCAAATTTTGAATGTCAACCCCAATTCTGACTTGAGGATTATTTATGCTTGCTTTGTAACTATTTGAAATATAAATTAATAAAGGTTATTATTTTATAAGCTTTGCCTATTGGTTTTTTCTTATCTTAATAGTATTCGAGTTTATTATTTCCTCCATGAGAGTGTCAGATTTGAATTAAACTGAAAGCATACTTTAACATTCTAGCAGCCTTAACATATTCAGAGGATCACATTGCATGTTATACATTTGAATTTTTCCACTAACACACATGTAAATATTAATTTATTTCATATCCAACCAAAATGGTTTCTTAATTCAAGTTCATGTGTTATTCATTTGTAATTATAAGAATTTTAAATGTAGACTAACATAGTTGTTCATATGTTTTTCATTCACTTTATTATGTTATTTATATCCGCAACACACTTTTGTTGAATTTAAATTGTGATAGGAAATGTGTTTCTAATTAGTGTGGAAGCCAACTCTATTTTCCACATGGTTAGATGGGTTTCTCTCCATTACCATTTAAAGTTAATATCACCTTATGTGCCACCAACATGCATTCCTACTTATTTATATTTTTGCATAGTTGTTATGATTATTATGCCTTGTATGTTCATGTTTTTTGTTTCATTCCTTATAAGTTCCTTATTTTTTTTCATGCTTTCTTTGTTCATGTTTTTTTCCACACATTCACATATGAGTAATCCTTTACTGGTTTAGTCATATAAAATGTCATTTTAATGCAATGAGTGTCATTTAGGACCATTTTATCCTTAGATTATCCTTAGACCTATCTTAGGTCCTCTTTTGATCCTTTTATAGCTTATATATGCATTCATCCCATGACCAAATATACCAAAATCCACATTAGACCATCTCTTAAGCATCTAGGACCCCTTTCCATTCCAACCACCTAGACAATAGCATTACCCTTTGGTTTATAATGCACTACACTATTAGTAAAGGGGAAATGTTATTAACCCTAAGCCTTTTTTACCCCTATGAATAGATTTTCACTTTCCAAAGCATTTTATGATCAACCTAGACTCATTTCATGTCTCAAAAAGTTGTAAAACTTTATATAAAGGATACTCTCATTCATTTATCTAAGGGAGGGAAAATAGATGAAATTATCATGAACAAACTCAAAAATAATTATGAAAATCAAGGTCGTTGATCTTTATTCTACCTTACGTTTACATACACCCATCTACAACAGCCTAGAGCTCATATTATTTAGGTTTCCAATCTAAACACACAATCAAAGAATTCATACTAGCATTCACTTTAAATTGCATGAGCACTTAGTTTAGGATAACTACATCAAAACTTATCCCCTTTAGAGGCATTAATATATAGACAATTCTCAACACATAGGGTGTTGAGGTCACATCTAGCCTAACCTACTAAAATTATTCTAATTTTACTTATGCTCCTTAAAACCCTAATAAGTATGGAGGATTAGTTTTTCACATTGAGATCAATTTAAAACATAGGACAAACAATGATTTGGGACTTGGTCATACAAACACAGGTTGTTCAGAACAAGGCAAACATCCTCCCATAAACACACTATTTTATCTACTCAAGTTCATTAGCATGGCATAAGAGGACACTAACATAGTACATTATTTACAAAGGGATTGCACTACTATCTAGATAGGAATCTAAAACTTTTTTCATATTGATGACACCCTACACTATTCCTATACCAATTTATAGCCTACCACTTATCCATCTCAAACTTTTTTTAAACTATCTCTTTTGTAATTAATTTCTATTTATAGGCTAAGCAAATAAATTAATTATTATAAAAATTAGTGGATGGTGATATTGATATATTTATTACCTAATCTATTACTCAACTCTTTTATCTACTTAAGGTTTCACATTCCATAATTCTTAAAATAGTTAAATCGACTAGTATGTTAACGAAGTTATGGGACATTACACCAAAAAACATCTCTTCCTAACTTTTCATAGATCTCATCCCCTAAAATGACTATGGAACCTACCCAAAAGTTCTTGACCATGTAGTATTTCACAGAGGAATTTTTGTTGGAAGAATGGAGGGATGAAAATTATTGTTATTGTGCTTTATATGTTCATGGTCTTTTTTGTGTACCTTCACATCTGAATAAAAATTTACTAGTGTGTCAATGGAGTTACGAAATGTTACCCACATCATCAACATGTTTCAATTCACATCTGACTCCAAAATTATTGGTTTTTTTAATGGAAGCCCTAGAGGTTATCTAAATTCATGTAATTTTGTGCTTTATATTTGTTTTATGTTTTGATTTCCATTTAATCATGGGTTGGAAGATGCAATAGTCACTAGTGTAAATGAACCCATAATAGGCCTTCCCATATGATTCAACATTTACTAGTATGTTCATGATATCTATCAAGCCATTCATTTGCATACCATTAAATTTTATTGTTTGAGGATTGAATAGTCACTAATATGTGGATGGAAGCCCTGAAGGTGCTTCACTACAAATAGGATCAAAAGTCACCATATAATAGTGGATAAAGTTTAAAAACTCCTTATTTACAAGGTGAATTTAAATGCTCCTAATAAGACAACAACCATATGTTATGTTTAACATGAGAGGGATGAAATGTCAACTACATTAAACAACCTACAAATGTTTAATGTGTTACTAGACATTTACAGGTATGTGGATGGAATGCCTGATAGTTTTCATTCACATATAAGTACATCTTATTTTATTTTAATACAAATTTATAATTTCATTATCATTACATTAAATTGACTCAGATGTATCAAACCAAACCCTTTTATGAAAATTTATTGTTGTTTTATTCATATGTTCCTATCAATTTATATTATTGTGTTATTCATTCACATTTTATAAGTTACAAATATAATTTCCCATAACTATTGTTCACAAATTACTATACATTTTGTGCTATGTGGATGGAATCCCTCAAATATTTCATTCACATATGAGTTAACATTATTTTTTTGTATAAAAAATTAGATGTTTTTGAATTAATGTATTTATTTTTTCCTATCTCCAATGCATATATATTTCCTTGCCTACAACATTTATATTGTATAATTATTTGACAAGTAAGGCCACAGTTTGTTGCTCCCTCTCTTAGCCAATTTGGTGGGATCACTTGAGAACATAAACTTAAACCACTAGGTTTAAAATTATAACCAATAATAATTTTCAAACTAATACATTACTTTAGTTGTGGCTTAACTTTTTGTGAATTCAGGCACGACGTGAAATACTATAGGTCATTAATATTAAATAAAGTGCCATGTTGGAGGATGAGTGTGTCTTCAACACTTAAAAATTATTAGTATGGGATGAAATCCATGAAGGTTTTCATTTGCATACCATTAAATATTAATGTCTTTTTATCAAAATTAAGAATTTCATTAACATACCATCACATCCTAATTTTTATTTAAACTAATTTACCTAATTATCTATGGATTATTATGGTTGTTGAATTGATTAAATAATATTTAATTAAGCTATAGGTCATTTTTTATTATGGGATAGTTATAGATTTCTTAGATTACATGATTATATTATTATAAATTAGTTGTATTTGTATATACTTTACATTATGATCATGGTGTTAGTTTTTATAGTAGTATTTAATGGATAAATATCATGATGTTATGGGCTAACTCCCTTCTTGTCATGATTTTTATGTAGGAAAGATCCATCCCTCAAATCATGATGGAGGGGGAGCATCATTAGAGAGGATGGAAAAATGGAGGTGTTAGGGATTGATAGAGGAATAGCTAGAAAAACCATGCACCCACCATGATAGATAGCATTATTTATATGCATTGTTTGAATTGTTAAATTTAGTATGTCTTTGGTGTTATCTACATTTAGATGATTGATATGTGTGTTAGTTATGGTCTAGTTTCAATTTAATACTTATGTGGATCTAATTGTGTGATTGTATTATGGATATAGTATGTAGATTGAGTGTATAATTTTGTTTTTGATCATGTTGTGTTATTGTATTCATGATTACAAATGATATTGATCTAATGACTAAGTAAATATATTGGATTAATATTTATCTATTACTGCTTAAAGACTAACCAAAATGTCTTTTTAATGTCTTAATACATTAGTTGGTTATTATGATATTCAGTAAATATCATTATTTGGCTTAATGCCTTGAGATATAGAAGATAGATAGAAGACATTGGTATAGTCTATATAGAGTGGTAATAACAAATGACTACATTATTACAATATCATCATGTTTGATATTGTTATAACAGTTGTTTGATTAGATATTAAAGTCAAAATCTTGTTGATAAATTTATCCTAGTCACTTTAATTATTTGAAGTCATGTTGATACTTGATAAGTTGATGTAACGACCACCTAAGCTATCATATGACCTAACCTTAACTATTGGGGTCAAATACATTGGCATAGTATATAAATTTTTATTTATTTGGTTTGATATATTTAGGATTAATCTACATCATTGGAAATGATTTTGTATCTGGACTTTGTAAAGTTAATATGCGGGCATGTAAAGTCAAAAAGACCATGTAGAAAACAAAGTATTAAACTAATGATTAAAGAGTTTTGGGGAACTTTTGAGATAATTAGGGATTTATTTTTGGTTCAAACTTGAGTTAACCTAGTTTAGTAAATATTTCTATAGATAATGGGGATATTCTACGGTGGAACGATGGCAAACTGTGAGTTTAATGATATAGTTACATGTATTGCATGCATGAGGAAGGTCAATGGAGAAATGATAAGAAGAGGGAGTAGAGAAATAAGGGCACAAAATGGCATGAGAAGGAGAAAGAAGGAGCAAAGAGAAGGAGAAAATAATTATTTTGACTCAATAATTTTTCATTCGAAAGTTATTGTGAGGTTGGTAAAGTTATTTAATTATTATTTGAAACAATAAATTTTGTTAATAATTATGTCTTATTAAGGTTTTTAGGGAAATGTCTTGCTTCATGTTAAAGATACACATTTGTCCCTGTGGATGGCTATGCCATCCATAGAACTAAATATATATCCCCTAAATCTTTTTAAAATGAATATTAGGACTATATCTATAGATTGTTATGGTTGAATGGATTTTAGTTTAGATGTGATGATTATACGCTCAAGCTAATAAATAGTAGGACTTTGATAGTTAGGTTTTAATGAGTAGACTAATTGTGTATTGTCGTTTCAAAACCCTTATCACTTATATATGGAAATTTTTATGTTAAAATCTTAAGCATATGCATTACATAGACAGTGAATATGTTTTGACTTTCCTAAGGTAAAATTTTAGTTCTGAGTAATTTGGTTGAATGAACAGGTTGGTACTAAAATTATGTGAATGCTTATTATGAAGTTTTGAATGGATTTAGTTATAAGTAAAGAATGATTTACTTTTGTTTCAAAAACTCTAAACATATATAAAGGGTCTATGAACATATCCTTATAAATCCTATGATGGTAAGCTAAGACTGTGTAAATATTTATTTTAGGTTGGTGGATAAGATAAAGCTATCCTAAAGTGGGTACAATAAGTGCTTAAGTCCTATCTCAACTTTGAGTTCATGTTATAGACAAAAAATTTATGTGAGGTGACTATTATAATGTTTCTATATTGGTATTTGATAGTAAATTCATGTAGTAGATATTAGCATGGAATTGAATATAAGTATAAATAGAATCTCACATACACCTATATACAGATCATATGACTTTTATGTCATTTATGTGGATTGGGTATTAGGTATAATCCCTATTATGAGACCTCTAGCGTATTAGGGAATCCTTAAGAATATTCATTTCAATAAATAAATAGTCGATAGAGTCAAACTTGGAATGATGCTTACAAAAATGTTTATGAACTAAGCATAGACTATAATAAGGTTAAATGCTTATGTTAGATTATGTAATGGATTGATTATAATATAGTTCACATAATTATCAATTGGTTTTTGACATAAATTTATAATGCTTGTGAAACTCAGGTAGAATATAATTCTATAGTAAGTGGAAGGGGCATAATAAGGATTTAAGTTGTCAGTTGATTAGAACATTGTTTATCAAACCTTTTGGATAGCATATCTAGCTAATGACCCAAATTATGGGTAAACATGGTAAAAATACTGTGAATAGTTTTTCCATCGAAAATGGATTTTGAATTATAAACTGAAATAAGAGAAATGAGAACAGGGATTCGAGATAAATTTATATCCTATGATTGATCTTGAATGTTATTTTATAAATAGGTAAATTATAAATGGTTTGTTAAAATCATATGTAGTTCATAATATAAAATAAAAATTACTATTAGTATGATAGAGCAGTATTTTTATATGTGAATAAATACATATATGAAATACATACTATGTATGTATTTGATAACTATAGGTACATACATACACACACACACACACACACACACACACACACACACACACACACACACACACACACACACACACACACACACACACACACACACACACACACACACATAAGAGGAATCTATGTACCCATACACATATATCATTCATTTGTACATAGTTATTATGTGCTTATAATTATGGTATTTTTTGAATATTAAAATTAAGTCATAAAAACCTAAGAGGTTAAACACTATGATTATATGCATAGAGCTCCTTTAAAGTACAAAAAGTTATAACAATTAAAGATTTATGTTTATTTTAATATTAGACATTAACTATGAGGTATTTGATCTCTAAAATTATTTATGACTCGCTTGTTGATAAATAAGAAATGTGTATGCAGAAATAAACTATGATAATGTTGTTTTCATAGATGGTACTACATTTGATTTACTTTTGGAAATTATAAACATGCAATCTAAGTATAATGTTGGTATATATTTTACATGTTTATGTTTTATTATTTAGGTAATAAATAACAAAATTGAGATTCATTGCATATGTTTGATGGACTAAATATATGTACTTTGATTATTTTCATACTTAGCATGTTTTATGCCTACTAATAGGAAGTGATCTAATTGAATCTATTGGCTATATTTAGCATTAACCAAATCTCACATTGATGATACTAAATTAGTGGTGAGACAAACTTCACTAGCTTATCTAGCATCACGAATGCTAGATGAGGGTAATCTGATTGAGTGGTGTGTAAGAATTTGACTCATCCTAGTGATAATTAACTATTTAAAAAGTTTAGATAAAGTAATATTTTGTTAAACATTGTCAATTCATATGTATTATTTACATGTTTATGTGATATCATGTTATAACATATTTTATTTATGGTACACATCATGTATTAGATATCTTATAGCACATAGGTACTAGCTTGTATCTCTAGATTCCTACACTATCACTATCTACTAATCTGTGAAGGAAGGTCCATTCCCTAGTTTGGTGATTGTGCGGGGGATCGATGGTCCATGGTTGATGTGGAAAATCACTCAGATGATACTCTCCCTCCCCATAATAGTACTCCATTAGAGACTACACTTGAGATTACCATAGATACTAGAGTTTATGAGACTCATGCTCTATAGAGCCTTATATTTAGTATTGTTTTTATTATTGAAACATTATTCCTGATTAAAATGTAACTATTTATTCATATGTACATTATTATAATATTGTACCAGCTATGGCTAGAATTATGTAATTACTTTCTGAAATATATGCATCTATGTTTTGCTTATTTGTTTCATAGTGATCAATAACTGAATGGATTGTTACATGCCTATTTTATAGTTAACATATTTAGTATGTTTTTAGTAGGATCGCTAGTTATATTATCATGGTAAATTATAATGTTGAATACGTGGAATTAATTTTTTAAAAATTATGTTAATATAGTAGATCCTAGTGGGGTTGTTACACATACCAGTAAATGTTTACTCAGATGTATCAAACAAAATCCTTCTCTCAAATCATTTTAATATGCTTTTCAAGCATTCTTATCATTTATTCTAGATATGTTAATCATTTACTATTTCAACATCACAAGTATTCTTTCTCATAACTATTTTTCTTATGTTTTCCATTTTATTGTCAATTAATTATATAGTTTCTTGATTGTTGAAGTTCAACACAAGGAATAGGAAGAAGAGGATGTAGTTTGTCAAAATATGACCACATGAAACAATGAATAACATAAGATTCAATATTTTATAATATGTTTATAAATATTTTAACAATTTTATATAACCCAATACAAATCAAACAAACCAAGCCCCACCAACCAGGGAGTGAAAGAAGCCAACATCAATATTACTATCATAGCACATGTGTTATTGTAGTCCTAGTAGAGAATGAAAGATATGTAAATTGAAATGATATATGTGGATGATAATAGTTACTCCATAAATTCTTTAGTGGTAAAGTGGAGCATGAAACCTAGTACTTTATCAAATTGATTAAAAGAAATCACATCTATTAATAAGAAGAGACCACCCATTATTTTATCAACATATGAATAAAGTGAGATAGTGTAGTGGTATAAGGACTTAACCAACGTGGGGCATGGGTTGGACATATCACATTTAAAGGCACATGTTTCACATATATGTGAAAGTAGACCCAACCCTTTTAGTAATGGTGTCCCCGATAAATCATGGTGGAAAGGCTTAAAAATAGCATCCTAATTATTTATGAGAAGAATATGTGATTAGACAAAGATAGGGTTGGCATTATAAGGTCATCCATTATGTCTAGTTTTATGATAACTTGAGAACATTATATGCTAAAATTAATAATTAGGTGCACAAAATTTAGAATTACGATGAGATAGGGTTATAACCTAGAAAGAATAGTAGTATGTGAGTCATCACCAAGAAAGGGGAAAAGAGTGTGCCATAAATAATGATAAAGATAAAATAATGGATAAATATTTGATCATGTGTTAATGTAGTTGGGTAGAGGATCCTATGGTTTTAGCTCTTCATAGAGAAAAGGAAATTGCATAATTTCATTACTTGATGTGAACCAAGTGCATGTATGGTTGGCCAAGCCCATGCATGGATGATGAAAAACTATCTATGAATTGGCTGCATAATTTCTCAAGATCTATATTATGAGGAATTTCACCTAGTAATAGGTATCTTCTCATTTCTTATGTCCATGATAACCATGTTTCAATTTCAATGATTTAAGAGTTTACATATTTAGGGATAGATCTAATTACATTTCCCCCACATAGTAGTTGCAAATTGTAGCCATTGTATGTAAGAGTGTTTGGTCCAATCAAGGTATACTTTAAGAGTGAGAGGTTTTCATGGATGAATACACATAGTGGTTGCAAGATAAACAAACATGAATTTAACACTTTGAGTAGCATAAGTATGAAGATGAAACTAAACCCTAAGAGTATAACATATGGATTTTGATGGATTGGTATTTGGCCCCTTAACCCTATGGCATTAGATAATGATATGATTTTGAGTGCAGCATTTCATGTCAAGGAAGATGAAGTTAGTGTTTTAGAAAAGATAATGAGGATGGTAGGCCTAAATAAGGAATACATTGAAGCTATAATGGATAGGATGGAAAAAATTATGTAGCGCAGTGTTGTCTAAGGTGAATAAATTGAAATAACAAATGTTGGAAAGGTTACCAATGTAGAAAGTTTTGAACATGAAAAAAATCATGCAAATTCAATTATATAAAAAAATTTAGATGTTGATGGTGAAGAGGCTTCCAATGTTCATTACAATGAAATGGATGCTAAATTCAATTTCAACCAAGATAACTCAATTATAAATATGCAACTAATCCCACAATATTGGTTGAGGAAGGGAGCAACACGTTTAGGACTCAATTGTGAAGTTATTGAAGTCGATGTCTCTATGTCAATTCCATATCCGCCACATTCTATCCCACTATAATTAGTTCATTACTATGCACCAGGTGGACAATAGAACATAGATTATGAAATTTTTGATTTAGATGTCAATGAGGAAATAATAGGAATTAATGAATAAAAATCAATGAATACAACTAATCATAAAGCAATAACCACCAAACTCTAATATCAACATTTATGAAATTGCCAACAAAAAGGATTACAAAAAAATCAAGAAATAATGCACTTATACTGAGCTAAAAATCACAAATTCTCACATCGAAAAACTATTAAAAATTATTTATAGAATATGACACCCACAAAAAGGAGATTGCAAAACTGAAGCAAGGAAGAAGAAAAAATATGATACCAAGAAAGCCTTGAGGTAGGTGTTGATCATTTGGCCTTACAAGCCAAATGTCAACCCCTACAATAAAAAAAATTTCATGAAAACCCCCCTAAGCTTGCTCATGGTGTATATAACTTGTCACGTTCTTATAAATTCCTCTAGAAAATATTTTAACCTTGATTAAGGTGTCATGGTTTGTGCTAGTCACTACTTGTAGAAATCATCATATGTGATAAAGTCTCTTGGGTTCTTAAGTGATATGCTAGTAGTCATGGTGGTCCTTAGATGAGTAGAGAGTTGTCAAAGTGATTTCAAAGTATAGAAAGTGGTTTAAGAATTGTTTTACAAGATTAAGTATCTTTAGCCAACATTAAGGTAATTTGACAAGGTTAAGGTTTTTGGTTTGCATTACATTAGGCCTATTTTAAGCCATTCCTTGAGAAAAGACCTTGTTATCTCGATGGAGATAATATCTAAACCTTGTTTGAGTCATAACATGAGGTCTAAGATATATTAAAGGTCTTTTTATATGGTACACTAATTCAATCTTATTTCGTGCATTGATCCACCCTTCAAAGTCACTAAATGAACCTAAAAACATGTTGTATAAGCTAAATTACATTATGAAACCTTTGGAAAAAGGTAAATTTTAGGTTTTTTATTATTTATAAAGGTCTTAAAAGTGTCCTATTTTCATCCTATAGTCATGAATAGGTAGTTTCATATCATAAAGGTCCCATTTTGAAACCAACACCATCTTTCACCCATGAAATGGGTCCCACACATGAGAAAGATGCATCATTTTCTCTTCCCCAACTATACCATAGGTTTTTAAAAATATTTTTACTTCTATTTCCCCTCCCTTCATCCTCCAATGTCATTTCAAGACCTGATCCATGAAGAAAATGCAAAAAATAAGCTATTTGTAGGTGTTTTTGTAGGTTATACAGATCTGTATAATCAAGTTTTCACAAGGGGAGATCAGATATTGCATAGAAGCTCATGGTAGGTGTCTTAGATAAGTTTCATTCCCAAAGGATGTGAAAGAGACCTAAAACTGACCTTTTCCTTCCATTGCCATCCTTGGTAGTCTAAAAGCTTTCAAGTTTTTATCAGTCCATATAGGAAAGAGAAAATGAGCAGCTAATCTCTTGGGTAGATGAAGGGTGTCTCTTAACCTTCCCATTATTGGCATTGGTATATAAATTAATGGCTTATACTTTGTGAATAATAGTTAAGAATCGAGGTAGTCAAAAGGCCTTATTCATCTATGTAGGGTTCAAAGTTGCATCTATTTTGGAGCACTTTTGAGATGTTTTTTTATTAATTTGTATTTATGTGTGTGTTCCAGATGTCCTTAAGGTCCATCCATGATATTCCCCACCCATGGTTCATACATGTGGGGGTGTGGGAGCAAACAAATCTCCATGTTTTCACTTGTGCAAGATGAAAGCAATATTTCTTCAGGTTGTAGACTCTTCAAGGCATAAAATGGATGTGTTTGATGATGTTTTAGGTTTGATGGTAAGTTACTTGGATCCACTCAAGTCTGATTTCTTTCCTAGTCACAACTGAGTCACTATTATACCAAGAAACTCTCTCAAGTTTTGTTATAAGGTGATTGTCTTATGTGATCTCTTTGTAAGTGAATAAGGTGTCGTGTAGTGTCTGTAGAAGAGATTTTAGTTTGTTTAAGCGGAATACACATAAGACCCATACATGAACCATGCTCTATACTTTTTCCCCATATTCATCATTACCATATACTAGGAACCATCCCCACCCTTAACCTATTATGCAAAGATAAGTCCTCATAGTCACATCAGGCCTATGGTGCAGGGTAACAATAGAGTATTGACTGCTAGGATGGAACCTAGAGAGTGTGGAAGAGATTAAGAAACCTCATGTGGAGTTACATATACATAGGAAAAATTAATAATATGAAGGTAATAGGGTCCAAATAGGGACTAAAATCATCATAACACTTCAAAAAAGACTCAAACAAGATTCACATTGAGTATACACTGACTATGACTATGGGTTTAGAGGTACTAATGGAGTTTTGAGGTTTGAAGAGATTAAAAAGGATATAAATGAGAAAAAATAGGTCATAAAATTTTTGATGACCCAAGGAAATAATGAGATATCATTCCCACTTTCCAAATTCATACTCACGGCCAGAGGTTTAAAATCACCACCTACAGGCCTGATTTTAGGTGGAAAATAGTTGAGCATAAAACTAATCTAAGGAGACTTCAAGGTGAAGGAGTGATTTAATATTGAGAAAATCCATATATATGATGATAAATACTAATAAATTAAGAGAAGACTATCATGAAGGAAAAAACCATTCTCTCACATAATCAAAGTATATAATTGCTACTTACAAGTAGGCTTTCTGGATAAGAAGATGAAAGTGTCCAAAACCCTACATGGTAATGAAGAGAGAGAAGGATAAGAAAGTATTCCCATTTCTTCCAAGTCTATCATCTAAATTTCCATGACCTGGTCCTTTTAGACACCAAATGATCCTTGATAGACCAAGCAAATCTAGTTGGGTACCTACAACCAAGTAAGCAAGTAGGGTTATTGGGAAGAATAAAGAAGACATGAAAACCATAAAAGAGTTAAGGTGAAAAAATGATATCAAATTTTAAAAAATCATCCAAATGCTTATTTTATGTTTTGGACCTTTGAGACAATATTAGGCCTGGATGGCCTAATTAGGCCTAAGCATATAGTTATAGTTAAGGTCATGAGGAGGATACTAAAGTGTGTAAAAACTTGAATAATGGTGAAGTAAGAGGGAATTAAGGGATTATTATTAATTACATTTAAGGTTCATTAGTATTATTTGGACACTCTGGTCTCTGCAACAAATTGAATCACCTTAGTGAACCATTAGGCCTAATAGACCTAGGTAGGCAATCACAGGCCAGTTGTGAGAAAGTAAGATAGTGAGTGGATAATAGTTTAGTTGGGAATTGCATAAGAATATAGATGTGGGAGAAACTTATAAATTTGGTTTCAAGAATAAAAAATAAACAAGGGACCAAACCAAGGAGTTTTTTGGAGGATTTGTAATCAGCTAGCCAAACACACCTATAGGCAGGGTCATTAGTAAGAAGGTAATATGTCCAGAACCCTGCATGGTGTTGAAGGCAGAAAGAGATGAAGAAGTATATGAATTATTTTATTTATTTTATTAATCTTCATATAATTATTTAAACCATTTTATATTTGTAAATATAACTTAATGACCTATTAGGCCTATCAAACCTAAAATAAACATGTATAAGCCTGATTTATAGTGGTTGAGGACTTTTACTTTTTTTGAAAGATTGGTTAAGGTATAAAGACATATAATGGGGTAAGTTATAAACTCATATAAATTTTTCATGATGTTATGATACTCAACATGATCAGTAAAGACATTAAAACAACCACTAAGGTTACACAAACCTAACTACTTGTAAACACTAGGTAAAGAGATAAGGATGTACATAGGATAAAATAGAAGTAAGAATTGATCCCAAGGCTGTTGTAAGATTATAAATACATGTTAAATTATTTTATATCCCCATAAACATGGTGTAAATTGGGATGAAACCACCAAAGTCTCTAACACCTACATTCAAGCACTCAAGCTTAATAGTGAACAGTGATTCTCAAGGCCTTCATAAGAAATGGGTTGAGGTAATGATCAAAATGGTTGGGACAAAGTATAGAAGGTGAATATAAGGTGTAATGGATTTATATTATGGAATTTATTCCATAAATTAATACCTATAATTCATTCAGAGTCCTAAAACTCAAATTAAGCCTAAAGCATCCTTAAGGCCTCAAGACCCCAGCCTTTGTCTTGTGACATGTGAAACCTCCTGAATCAGATTGATGACCATAGATATATGTGTGATGATGATTTAGGTCCTAATTAAATTATATCAATCATAATAAATCAATAAAATTCCAAATTTTGTCTTAAGACCCATATTGAGCTCCATAATCCTAAGCAGTCACCTCGAGCTACTAGTTCAAGTGTTCATATCATTCATCATAGAAGGACTCAGATATATGGATCTTAGGGGAAGTTTTTAACCCCTATTTACTCAATATCCATGGATGAGAGAGTGGGGTTTAAATTCCCATATTTATGAATCATCATTAAGACTACAACTAAGCTTAACAAGCTTATACGGAGCTCAAAGTCCACCAACTTACATTCATATCTCCACACACAAGATGCATGGGAACCAAATATTTTTAGGATATTTTAAGGGGTCTATGGGCTAAATGTTCATGGCCAAAAGTTTTTTTTTGGAGGTATGTTCTCTATGAACTGTCATTAAGATGGTGGACCTCCAAAACCCTCCTTAAACCCTAATGCAAAATTGATGGAGGAAAAATGGAAAAAAATGAACCTAATTACAATAAATTTTCCCTGAAGGCACTTGGAGATCATAATCAACTTAGATAAGATGTCATCCATGATACTAACTTATATGGATAGGTGTATAGACCTCCTAAAAAGCATGTTTTTACATAGTTTTATGATGTTTGTATGGTACAAAGTTGTGTTGAGAGTTAAAAATAATGGAATATGGTAGGCTAAAACTTGTTTCACCTTCTCAAATCACCCATCATTCACAATTTTTCTTGAGAATGTTCTTATAGGTATGTACCAAATGTCCAATCTATAAATTCTAAGAAGTGGCTTAATCACCTAGACAAGCTAAAGTTACAATATTGCACTATTGTAAAGGCCTATGTCATGGTATGGAACATTTTTTATACATGAAACATAATTATCCACATATTTTTAAGGTAAAATGTAGGTTTTCATGGTCATCCAAATAGCAGACACTAAGTCACTAGGCCTAATTGCCTAAGTGACCCACCTAGTCAAACAAGAGGAGGATTAATGGTATAGAGGGGATTCTAAGAGGGTTAATGCAAGGTAATTACACCATGGTGACTAATGAATGAAGGTGATAAGGCTCAACATCCATGGACAATATGAAGGATTTGGGTAGTTTCTTGAACCTAGTCAACATGCAAGGCAGGAAAGGCTACTAGATTCTTTATGAAGAGCTTAATTAAACTAATTTAATGTTTTTAACTACAAATTAAGAGGTATTTAACCATATTTGGCATGACCATGACTTTAATAGATCAACCAAGTCTATACCAACCTCCATCACTCCACTTCAATGCCCAAGTTGCCCATTGAAGACCACCAATGCATGGAAGGAGACATATAAGGATTGTTATGGCTAATGTAACTCCTATGTGAGTAGACTATGGTCATTTATGACATATTAACTCCACCTCTAGGCCAATTTCCCTCTCTTTATCTTTTCATTATTCTATGTATTGAGCCTCTTAGGCCATTGTACACATCCCTCACCTGGGTATGAGGAAACTTTATCTAGATTTACTCTTTTTAAACCTCTTGGATTGATAAATGAACTATTACAACTCCTTCATGTTGGTATCTAGTGTGTTATTTTATTTTTGATATGTATATGTGTAAGGCTTATCTCCCATTATAGGTCCTTGTCTCACCTAGATGCTAGTAGGTGTGTTATGCATGTCATATGGTGTTCAAGATTGTTTGTGATTGATTTTGAAGTTTAATATGACTAGTAAGTGCCTTAGATCATGCCTTCTTATCATGACTCTCATGTTCTAACTACCTAACACAACCTCCATGTGAAAAATTATTGTAAAATAACTTTTGGAGAGAGTAATGTAGTTGTTTGTCTAGTTCATTAGTGTTGTTTAAGATAAATAGAGTGGATGATCATATTTTTGCATCATCATCCTTAGATTAGGTTTATTTTATGCATCCCTTATATCCCTTTTTACCATAACAAGTAATAGGTCTTAGTGATTTGAGATAAATAGATGCACCAGGGGAGATTGACCCATAATCTATAAGTTTACCCTTGATGAAGGTCACCCATAACCTTGGGCTAATCCCATGTTACCCCAAAATGGTAGATAGGCCTAAACAACCTACTCTTCACATGTAGTGTGGAGTTTTAATATTTATAGCACACCTAGTGGAACCAAAATTTAAATCAATTGGAGCACTCACTTGTAGCACTTGATCATCTTAGAGAGATTTAAGCACTTAGTATCAGATTGGCAATCAGATTTCATGCTGAAAGATGTCATAAGGTCATCATCTTAGGATTAAGAATAAATATTATTGGTAATTTACTTTTCTTTACATTTGTATCATGATGTGTAATGTCTACATATGGAGAATACTTATATCACACACCTCACTATCAACAACCCTATGATCCCTATTAACACTATATTGACCCATATCAGCCATATACTTCTCCATACTTCTCTCCTTCTATCCCAACTCATCCTCCCTATTAACATCGTGATCCTTATAGTCATCCTAAGCAAAGTGATTCTGATTTAAGCTTAGAAATTGAGAAGATAAAGGAGGAAATGGATATATTGAATGAATGTCTTAGGTATAAAAAGGAAGTTAAACATCAAGCCATTATCCATTAAGAAAATTTCCTTACAAACCAAGATCAACTAGCCAAGGTAATCATCCCTTCTCCTTTCCTTACCTCTATGATTATTAGAGACTCCTTGGTCCATAATTGTTTGTTTGATGATAGAGCAATTAGTTCATTTATTCCTCAGCTAGTAGCTAATAGTTTGAATTTGATATATGAACCTACTTCCAAATTTTAGTTTCAATAGAATGGGTCATCTAAAGGAAATTTGGCCTCATCAAAGACCTATAACTTGCCTTTCATGCTTACCCCAAGCTCTCAATTACACAAGACATTATTTTTGTAGATTTACCACCTTATTTTGCTCTATGTTTGTCTAATGACTTTATGGCCAAGATTGGGGGGGTACTTATCCTTTGATTTTCCTTATATGGTATACAATATTGGGTATGGTGTAGGAGTTAGAATCATATCTATAACACTCTCCAAGTTTCATCTTGAGATTTACACACCAAACATCTCAATTACAAATTATATTCATCCTCCTACCCCTAATCAACCTCCTTTTGTTTTATATCCCATTCAAGATCCACCCATGATTTCTCAAGATCTTATGATAACTTTATCTTGGAGGAATTTATAGACTAGAACCCCAGGTTATGGCATTCCTATTCTTGAGAGACAAATTTCTCTTATGCATATTTAGAATCAAGAAGAGGAGAAGTGTGTAGAGGCTAGTTCAAGAGATATATCAAGTTTTCCAAGTTCCCTATCTATCCTTCATACTATAGTCATTCATTAGAATCAAGATACATCCAAGTCTGATAAAGTAATTAAATAATGGAGGAAGAATAATGTAGTGTCCTCAATTGATTTTATTTCTCTTTCTTTTCAACAACATCATGATCAACATGATACTCCTAAGGATCCAAGTTGAAAGAGCAATCTATCAGTTTTCAAACAAGCTAATGAATTATCTTTCCCTACCACCCTTTCCTTTTGTGAAGATAAACCATGTGCATTGAAGGTAGAATTTGAGCATCCAGGTGTGGAGAATAATTTTTCAAGACTAGTTAATGAGATGGTAATTCTTCAAGAACTTGGTCATGTATCGGTTACAAGTGAGTTTCAAAAAAGCTTTGAAAATTATAATTTAAGAACTTATTATGAGGAGATAATTATTGGTACCACTACTCATCCCAACAAATCATATTTTGAGCATGAATGGAAGTTGGATAATGTAGAGCAGTCATAATGGCATGATGTTGTAGTTGATGAAGATGAAGCAAAAGTAACTTATCCTCTAGGAGGCAATCCTAAAAATAATCTACATAAACCAGTTGTTTAAGATAAGATAATTTGAAGTGAGTTATATGATCCTTGACATTAATTTTACCATGAATTCTTAGGTGAGATTAAAGAACTCAATATGATAGCTTGGAATGATAGAATAAAATAGCAGGTTGAGGTCTCAAGAGAAGATAACACTAATGGTTTGGATATTGAAGAAGATAATCCAGGTTTAGAAAAAAAAAGGTAATATGAGATGGATATTTAATGGATTGACAATATTTTTTCTCCATAGAATATGAAGATGATCAAGTTTCAGCAGAACATGAGCCTTGTTATGACTTTGTGGAAGGGTTAGAAATACTTGATCAGCATAATGTTTCACAAGTGAATGGTAAAAATGATAATGAACTCCATTTATTTTCAATTTATCATGAATATATTACCTTTTGGGAAGACTTTGGAAATTTTGTTCAAGTTTAGATAACACGCCTCTAGCCCATGAGGAGCTTGAGAAGGTTCTTAAATAGAACACTATGGTAATTGATCCTTTTTAGTCTCATAATAATAATCAAGGAGAGCATAATGACATGTGTTATCCATTATTAGACACTTACCAAGAAGTTTAAGGCCTTGACAAGTCACCATTTTAGATAAATCAGAATGCAAACACAAGCCAAGGCATACCAGCTGGTTTGTCAGGGGAATCACTACATGTGAGCATGGAAAATTAGGATCATCCCATGACTAAGGTATAAATGAGAGTGTTGACATAGAATAGATGATAGTGGGATGAATATGATTGGGTACTTGGTCCACATAGTCAGCCTATGCACCTAATAATGGAGGAGAAAGAAGGTCCAATTGCTCTTCTAAGAGGTTATAAACATGCAATTATCTCCAATTATAAATGGAATTTCCCATTAAATGAACAAGACTTGATTGGACTCTATTCATCACATGGTAATCTTACCTCATAGTAATATGATAATCAAATGATATTTCTATTTGATACTAGAGGATAAAAGAGTTTGGTTCAAGTTAGTTGTTTATAGTAATTCGGTGTCTTGTTTCAATAAGTGTGTCAATACAGGTGTAGTGTGTTGCCTTAGTTACTCAGTGTCATGTCTTGTTTCTTTATTGAAGTGTTATGTTTTATTTATTAGGTGTTATATGTTGTTTATTTTGGTGTTTTTTCTTTTATGTGGTTGTTATTTTAGTCCTACAGGTCTTATAAGGTGTTAGATATGATTAATAGTTCAAGAAGATGATCATCCAAGTCATGATGTCATATATGAATCTTGTCATTATCATGAAGATCTAGTGGGTTCTCTTGACCATTAGGATGGTCACCCTTGTGAGTTACTAAAAGAATTGACAATTTAGCCTCCTAATCTAAATGTCAACCCCTAGAATCAAAAAAATTCATGACAACCCCCATAAGCTTGTTCATGGTGTCTAAAACTTGCCATTTTATTATAAATGCCTCTTAAAAGTATTTGATCCTTGATTAAGGTATCATGGTTTGTGTTAATCATTGCTTTCATAGATCGTCATATGTCATAATCTATCTTGGGTTCTTAGGTGACATGCTAGCAATCATGGTGGTCCTTCGATGAGTAGAGAGTTTTCAAAGTGTTGTTGAAGTCTAGAAAGTGGTTTAAGCATTATTTGACAAGATTAAGGATTTTTAGCAAAGGTTAAGGTAATTTGATTAGCTTAAGGTTTATGATTCACATTGCATTAGGCCTATTTTAAGCCATTACTTGGGAAGAGACCCTGTTATCTAGATGGACAAGATGTTTAAACCTTGTCTGAGTCATAACATGAGACCTTTGAGCTATATTCAAGGTCGTATTCTATGGTATACTCATTCAAACCTATTCCAAGCATTGATCAACCCTTTAAAGTCATCAAATGACCCTTAAAACATGCTATATAAGCTAAATTTCATTGTGAAAC